>VMDO01004309.1:66548-127737 GCA_007922755.1 Pedetes capensis | reverse complement strand
TTTTTATCTCCCAATGGTTCTAATTCTTCTTTGCCACTCTGTGTTTTTCCCTGGGACCATTTTCCTTTGGCCTGAAGAAATCTTTCTAACATTTCTTTAAGGAAAATTTCACAACTTATTTTTTCAGGTTTATTTCCCTGAAACAGTCTTTATTTCATCTTAATCTTGGAAGAATTTTTTTCCCTGAGTTTAAAATTTTAGGTTGAAGGTATTTTCTTACAGAAAATTGTTTTTTCTATTGACTATAACAGCTAACAAGTCAGCTGTTTTTCTTTTGGCCCTTTGAGGAAGATCTGTTTCCTGTCTGCTCGTCAGCTTTCTGCCATTGTGACAAAGTATCTGAGAATATCCATGTAAATAGCTTAGTTTCAGAGGTTTTGGTCTGTGGTCCTTGACTCCATTGTTTTTGGTATGTGGTGAGGCAGAGCATCATGGCGGAAGGGCATGGTGGGAGAAGGTTGCTCACCACATGGTGGCTGGCCGGAAGGAGGGATGGAGGGAGGAGAAGAGAGAGAAGAAGGTGGAGGAGAAAAAGGAAGAAAGAGAAAGGGATAGGGTCCCAGTGTCCCTTCAAGGGCATTATCACACTTTACGCCATAAATTCATGCAATAAAACAGATTAAAAATGTCCAATGGAACTTACTAGGTCCTTCATTATGTGAAGACACAGCTAGAAAAGATCATCTTTAAAGCACAGAGTGAGCCCTTTCCAAATATGCTGGTGACTTGACCTTGGACTTCCCAGCCTTCAGAACTACAAGAAATAAATTTCCATGACCAAGTTCCTCCGGGCTGGGATTTGGCTCAGTTGGTAGAGTGCTGCGCTGCAGTTTCTGAGGTCCTGAGTTCAATTCCCAGCACTGCAAAAATGGGAGAAGGACCTGGCAATCCACTCCCAAGGCAATCTTGAAACAGTCAGCCATTGAAAACCCTATGAGGGTCGCTATGAGTTGGATAGCGACTCGACGGCACCTAACAACAGCAACAACAAGTTCCTCCAATTAATCTCTGTGTCCTAAGTTTCTGCTACCTCCCAACAGTACCACAAGCAGGGGACCAAGCCTTCCACACATGACTTTGTGGGGTGGTCCAGATCCAAACTATAATACTCTCCTCAACTGCTTGCAGTATTTTCTTATATCTTCGATTCTCAGTGGTATTACTGTGAAAGTTATTGTTAGGATTTTCTTCACACATATGTAGAACATCTTGAATATATGTTTTGATTTCTTTCATCGGTTTTAAAAATTTCCCTGTCATTGTGTTTAAAATTTTGCTCTATCCCATTCCCCTTTTCTTCTAGTCCATGAATTATACAACTATTAGGCATTTTTTACTATATACTTTGTTGCCTTTTTTTTTTCTTTATCATGCTAGCCATCGAACCCAGGGGCTTGCACTTGCTGGGCAAGCCCTCTACACCAAGATAAATGCCCAATCCCTGCCCCATGTGCTTAAGTATTCATTTTTGTTTTTTCCCATTATGTTTCCTTTCCATTCTTTAGTTTGGATATTTTCTATTGAAATACCTTCCAGTGCAGGTCAACAATCTTGTATTCTGCATGTTAAATCTGCTGATGACTCCAGCTAATGAGTTCCTAATTTCAAGCATATCTTTTCTATTGGAGAACATCCACTTATTTAATTTTTTTGTAGATTATGGTTCTATTCTAAAATCATCCAAATTATCACCTGTTATCCATTTTTCTATTATCATAATCTTGTTAAACATAGTTATTTTATAGACTTTTCCAGCTATCTGGGTCCTATCAGTACATTTCTATTGTTTCATTTATTTTCTCTTGGTTTTTGGTCACGTGGTTCTTTCTTTTGGAGCACCTAGTAACTTTTTAACTTAGAAACCCCAAATGATTTTCTTCTCTGCTAGACAGAATTTAATCCTTTTCTCTAATAGAAACATAGAGTAGGAGCTGATTACTTCAAAGCAATCAAGGTGTGTGCTGAGCTGCTCGTTGCAGTCTCGGTGAGGCTCAGTCTACTTTGATTAATCTCTGACCCTCCAGCATTTTTTTTTTTTTCTTTGTAACTAAGATCCAAGTGTACTTCACTAGGTGTGTTTACTTGGGAAGTCCTGAAGGCAAATCTTTGTCTCATGAGACTGGGCCTTTCAGAAGTTTCCAACTGTATTTGTAGTTTATATTCTGTGTAGCCTGAGCATTCAGCTAATGTTGCGCCTGGGTCCATGTTCTTGAGGACACTTAAATGTCCCCCAGAACTCTGCTCACTTCAGTCCATCTACAGTGGCCTTGCACACAGCTTTTCACTGAACTTTGAATGAAATTTTCAGTCTCCTTTCCAGACTTGGAACTTGAAAATGCCCCCAGCATAACCCGGCCCGGGGTAGCCATCTTTCTTCCTCCAATTCTTTCTTTTCTGGAATCTTAGCAATACTAATTCTTCTTGTTGTTAGGTGCTGTCAAGTCAGTATCTGACTCTTAGCGACCCTATGTACAACAGGCAAAACACTATTGTCAGTGCTTCTCTGCTGTTCATAGGGTTTTCAATGGTGGATTGATTTTTGGGAGTGGGTTGCCAGGTCCTTCTCCCAAGCCTGCAGCACCTGGTGTTCCCAGGCGGTCTCCCATCCAGGTACTAACCAGGCCCGACCCTGCTTAGCTTCCGAGATGTGACGGGATCGGATGCCACAGGGCTACGGTTACAGGCCTAATTCTTCTTAGCAATACTAATTCTCGTTGCCTTGACAGCTCGCGCCTGCTTCCAGAAAGGCACTGTGCTGGGCATGAGGATGAGCTTTGCAAACCTCCAGACTGGGAACGTCATTGACCAAGGTGGCTGAGCTCTGACATCCATCATGGCCCCTGTGCCGAGGCCCGTCCTCATGTGGGTGGTGCCACGTGGGTGGCTCCAGCCAGCGAGTGAGGGGCTCAAGGGTGAAGGCAGACTGTTCTGGGAGAGGCAGGACTCCTCTGCCAACTGATTTGGGCCCCAGAGCTCCCCGACAGCTCTGAACCTCCTCAGACTGTACCACAGTCTCACTTGTTCTCCTTGGCTTGCCTTAGGAGCTGAGGAACAGCCGCTCTCCACAACTCCCTCTCCATGTTCTCTCAAGTGGCATTTCCCCTAGTAAAGTCATTGCAAATGCAGTCTCATCCTGTCTGTTCTTGGAGTACCTGGACTTACATAGGTTATTTCTGTATTTTCTCAGCTATGGTACCTGTTCTGAGTGGGAGAAATACCTAGTCACCAGTCACCTCAGCCCATATGGAAGCATATGTCTCAATAATATTTCAATAATTAATCTATTCTCTTTTTCCTCAGTATTTTTATACCCTACCATCACCTTTTTGCTTTTGAGGTAGGGTTAATAAGATTAGTTTGCAAAATGCAAAGAAAATGAAAAGAGTCAAATTTCATCCTTTATTTCAACAGTGGAGGTATACATATAATATAAATAAGATTGACAAGAGGACCTTACCAGCCAATTTTCTTTCTCTTGTTGTTAGGAGCTGTCCAGTTGGGTCCAACCCATAGTGACCCTATGTACAACAGGTCAAACACTCCCTGACTCTGTGCAATGCCCGGCACTACTGCCAGTGCTTCTTGGCCATCCATAGAGTTTTCCATGGCTAATTGTTTCAGGAGTGGGCAGTCAGGTCCTTCTCCCAAGCCTGCAGCACCCAGTATTCCAAGATGGTCTCCCATCCAAAGGCTAACCAGGCCTGACCCTGCTTAGCTTCTAAGATCTGATGAGACTGGACGCCAGGGGACTATGGCTGCTGGCATGAGCCAATTTTCCTTCTCTAGAGAGTAAAACCTTTCACTGAGCATGGGCCAGGGTGAGTCAGAAGGAACATCTCTGAGTGAGACGCTGACTTTCCCATTTCCTTTCCTACCCTGAGTGTGTTGGTAAACTAGGATCAGTCAGTTTGTTTTTTGTTTGTCTGTCTGTTGTCTCTATATGTAGCCCAGGCTGGCTTTGAACTCTTGATCCTCCTGCTGCAGCTCAGTGTGCACTGTAACAGAGTCCACTTCACGTCCTGAGGGAGCTCAGAACGGGGAGAAAGCCACGCAGGCTTCCAGGGAAGGCTCTCTGAGCTGGCCTCCATAGTCCAAAACTTTCCAAGCCGGGTATGGGAGTCATTGGAGCGTGGGGAATCGGGAGGGGACAGTGTGCACAAGACCACAGAGGTGGGCTTTGTTTCAGGAGAGAGCAAGTCAGGGTGGCTAAGCCTCTGGCTAGAGGATGGCATGGAAGTCACCTAATAGTCAGGGCGAATTTCTCACTTGTGTTCTGAAGTGTTAGATGAGGCTTCCTATCTTCCATTTCTTTCCCTAATTAATTACGGCATTATTGCTGCTTTCGTTACTTTAACTCAGCTCAAGCCCTCACAGACTCACAATTACCTCCTCTTTGGTAAAGACAATGCTTCTGCCCTTTGCAGAGAACATCTCTCTGCAGGGAGGCTCAGCGGCAGGCAGGCCCTGCTCCAGTAAAGGCGGACTGGGCGTCCTTAGGAAACACCAGGAGGCTGTCTGCCTCTGGATGCCTGGATCCAGGCTGTCTGCCTCTGAATGCCTGCAAACAGCTGCTCATAGCGCCCTGTGTCCGAGCTCCCAAGAGCAGCAGACGCCTCCAGAGCCCAGCAGTGTGGCCACTTTGATGCCCTGGATCATGCCCAGGGAAGCAGGAAGTCCCCGGGACCCTGGGAAACTCCTGCCTGATCTTAGAAGGAAGGTCCCATCCCTCGGGCTCCCTGGAGTCCTGGCAGGAGGGTGCCCCGCCTTGACTTGGGGAGGCACCCACCAGCATGTACAGGGGTCCAGGCCTGGCAGAGAAGGGAGGTCCTTTAGGGGAAATGTCAGCCGGGGGGACAGCTGAAATTTGGCTGGCAGAGGGAGCTGCAGGTGGTGGAAGAGAGGGGAGGCATTACTGAGCACGTGAGGTCCAAGTGAGGGTGGGCGCCATAGTGTCTTCTGGAGGCGGGGTTGAAGAAGAGGGTCTGTCCCACCCTCCCTTCTCATGCCCTGCACACTGGGCACATGGGACCCAGCACCTGGCTAAGGTTGTTTGAGGCTGAGTTGCTGCTCCGCTGCTCAAGACCCATGTAATTCTTTTTTTTTTTTTTTTTTTGCGGTACTGGGGGTTGAACCCAGGGCCTTGTGCTTGCATGCTCTGCAAGTGCTGGACCACTGAGCTGCGCCCCCAGCCCCCGCTCCCTTTTTTTTTTTTTTTTACTTTTTTGAGACAGGGTCTCACTAAGTTACGCAGACTGCCTTTGGTCTCGGACTTGTGATCCTCCAGCCTCCACCTCCCGAGCTGCTAGGATTACAGGTGTGCTTCTGCCCTGTGCAGAGAACTTTACTAAATGCGCCTGGCTCAACCCATGTAATTCTACAAACCTTTCAACAGCCCCCGGCCTCCCTCTCCCTAACTACAGAACGGGGCTGCTGTCTGGAGTGAGACTGGGCAGTAGAGTCCGAATCCCAGTACCACGTGTCCTTTAGAGGGGTCCCTACCTCCTGTTTCTGCTCTGCCCCCTGAGGCAAAGCCCGAGCTCATGTGGGCCGCTGAGCCACTACCAAGGAGCTGGGGAGAATGGAAGGTTCTCTTGGCTCCCACACACCCTTCACTGATGCTGTTGCTTGAGGCTGTCACTGCAGACGCTTTGAGCTTCACCGCTTCAAGGCCACTTGGGACAGCGGAACAAAGGCTAGACTTCCTATGCAATCACTGTGTGGCCCCCAGAACTGAGTAGCCCTGACAAGTCTCCCTTTGTACCTCGCGTCTGAATCTCCTCCAGGATGTAGAGGCGCTTGGGCCCCTTGCCACTGCACCTACCTGGCCTCCCCAGCCTCCTCCACAAGTCCCCCCTGCCCCTGGGTCCCAGCCTGGTCAGCCCCACTATTTCCTTTCCACTGTCAATGTTGCTGCCCCCTGATATCTTCCTTGCTGACACCCTCAGTGCATCCAAGCCCAGGGTGCCTGGCTCCCCTCTGATGCCTTTATCCTAGGTGATCATTGGTAAACTTCTTTCCGTTCCTCTCCTGTGGTAAGTGTGCTATGCCAGTAACATAGAGGAGCCTGTCTGTGCCTTTCCACACTGTCAGAATTTACTGAATGACAGACTCAAAACTACGTCAGGTTCATTGGCTTTAATTCACCAGGCGCTACTGATTTCACTTGGTAGACACGCCCTTGGCAATCATGGTTTCTTTTATTCCAGTCTTAATGACTAATATTAACTCTCAGATCACACATTACACTTCACACAATCATATATATGTATATAGGTTATAGGACTGGGATTTAGCTCAGTTGGTAGAGTGCCGCTCTGCAGTCTCTGAGGTCCCGAGCTCGATTCCCAGCACCACAAAAACAGAAGAAGGACATGGTAACCCATTCCTGAGGCAATCCCGAAACAATCAGCCATTGAAAACCCTATAAGGGTTGCTATGAGCTGGACACGACTTGATGGCATCTAACAACAACAACAACAACAACAACATATAGGTTATAGAATGACCAAGCAAGTGTTAAGGAGTCTGCAGAATTCCTTTTGTGTGTGTGTGTGTGTGTGTGTGTGTGTGTGTGTGTGTGTGTGGTACTTTGGGGTGAAACCCAGGCCTCACACATACTTTGCAAGGGCTCTACCCCTGGGCTGCTCCGCCAGCCCATTTTACATTTTTTACCTCGAGACAGGGTCTTGCTAAGTGGTGCAGGCTGCCTCTGACATCGAGCCTGTGATCCTCCTGCATCTGCCTCCTGGGTTTGCAGAGTTCAGAGCAGCCTTACCGAAGGCAGGAGCAGGCAGCCGATTCAGAAGCAGAGAGTCACTCCAGGTGCTTAGGTAAGACATTAAGGTTCTGTACCAGTGAAACTGAGGTGTTTACATCGCCTCTCTGGTCTTGAAATACACCTAAACAATCGTTAAAAAAAGAAGATATTAAGGTGCCCAGTCACAGAGCTGCTTTAGAACAGGGCGCAGAGCCTGCTGAAGAGGAGGTGCAGCGCTTAGTCAAGGCATAGAGCTAGGTGCAAAGGAATGAGTGGGCTGTGTCAAGCAGAGGCTTTGGTGAGGGCCGCAACACCTCAACATGAGATGTCCCTCCTTCTGTGTGATCCCCAGGAGCAGCTGGCACCACTCGTTGGTCTGGTGTGGTAATGGTTTCCCAGCCTGGTTTTTCTGATACAGCTTTGACGTGCCCTTGTGTCTGTGTTCCTGACTTCATTTGTTGAGTTTATAGGGTGTTGTTGTTAGGTGCCGTAGAGTCAGTATCCGACTCATAGCTACCCTCATAGGGTTTTCAATGGCTGACTCTTTCAGGATTGCCTTGGGAGTGGATTGCCACGTCCTTCTCCCATGAGTTTACAGGTAGTAACATTTTATCGTGTAAATGTGTTATGAGTGTGTGCCTCATGGGTGGCGCTGGACAGATCCTGCTTGTTTACTTGCACAAATAAGATGCAGAGTCATTCTGTTTCCACATTTGCACTCAGAATTGAGCAGGCTGCTATTCTGTAAACTGGAGTCACCCAGGGCAAAGCACTGCCTGAAAGCTACTGTTTTATACATTATGGAGTAATTTATAGCAGGGCCCAGCCTGATTTCCACAGCCCTTTAAACTCTAAGCTCTTGCTAGGAGGGCTCTTTATTATTGTGATAAAATACATATACCATAAAGTTTACTACTTTAACCACTTTAAAGTGAACAATTCAGTGGCATTTAGTACATTCGAAGTGTTGTACAACCATCACCTCTAGTTGCAGAACATGTGCATAATCCCATTATCGGTCCCCTAAATCTTTGGCCCCTTTCCAGCTCAAGTAACCACTAATCTACTTTCTTTCTTTATGGATTTACCTATTCTAAAGCCCCCACATAAATGGACTCTCATTACCTATAGCCTCTTGTGCCTGGCTTCTTAACACATAGCATGTTATCAAGGCCATCTATATTGTAACATGTATCAGTACCTGTTCTGCCTTCTTTTTTATGGCCAGGTAATATTCCACTGTACAGACAGACCATGTTTTATCCATGCATCTGTTGAGAGGTATCTGACAGTTTCCACCTTTTGGCTGTTGTGAATTATGCTGCTCTGAACACTAATGCACACGTTTTTTTTGTTCAGACACTGTTTTCAGTTCCTTGCGGTGTACAACTAGGAGTGGGCTTGCTGGGCCAGGTGGGGACTCTGAGTTTGACTGGCTGAGGGGCCTCCCTTGGGCCTTCCCCAGCAGCTGCACCGTTTGACGTTCCTTCCCATACCTAGGGAGACCCCAGGTTCTCCTCGTCCTCGCCAGCACTTGTGTTTCTTCTTCTCTCTTCATCAGAGCCGTCCCGGTGGGTGGGACTTGGCAGATGGGACACGCCTCGTCCTTCCTGGTTTTCCCAGGTCCCGGGGGAAGTGTCTGCCGCATGGTGGAGCGCAGGAAGTATGTGCTGTGGGATGAATCACGTTCGCTTCCTTTGCTCCCAGAGAGGCTGCCGCCTGCTCCGTCGGCCCTGCTGAGTTTCTGTGACTCTGAGGGGTCTCCCTCCTCTGCCCTCCTCCCCTGGGGTGCTGGAGCCAGCCTGTGCCTGTGGGCGGGGGCCACCCATACAATCTGGACACTACGCATCTCCTCCGTCCCATGGCCCCCTGCTCTGCACAGAATCTAAACCCGGCCTGAAGGCCCTGCTGGTCCCGGTGTTTCATGGCCCAGGGAAGAGCCGCCTGCGGTGCCCCGAGAACGGCCTTCTGCTTTCTGTCTTTTCCACGTCCCTCCTCGTCACGCTGGCATTCGGGGTGCCTTTCAGCCCCTTCAAATGTGGCGCTCGAGGCAGGGCGCGCTGCCTTCCAGGGCTGCTCTTTCAAGTTACCTCCTCTGAAAGCAGCTGGAATATCCATAGTTGTTACTGTAGCCGCTGAGAACACAGCACAGCTTGGGGGGTGTTTTCATTCCTGTTGGGGAGGCCGCTGTTTCTGCGCACCGTCTTGGCAAACGCTGTCACACTCCCGCCTGTATGGCTCCGCTGGGGCCAGGCCACAGCCCCTAAGTGATGTCACGTGGGTTCAGGTGTTTGTGTGCAAGCGACAGAAGCCTGCAGCAGCTGGCAGGAAATAGAGGAACTCACCTGGAAGGTGGGCGCAGCTCAGGGAGAGCTGAGGAACCGCTGGGGCAGGAGGGCAGGGGTGGCCTCCGCTGGGCATCACTGTGAGATGGACCCCACCAGGTGGCTGGGCAGAGGGAGGGTGACCCTGGCTCACAACCCCGCTGTCATCATGCCCCCTGTTGGAGGGCTAAGTCTCGAAGGCTGAGTGCGTGTGGTAGCTGTCACAGGTGAGGACGGAGGAGAGCCGGCAGGTGCCCCACAGCACCAGGCTCCTCGGCAGGGTCTGGCAGAGCAGGTGATTCCTTGGTGGGCCCTCTGCCTGGGTCAGTTCTACTGAGACCTCCCAAGAGAAGGGAGGGGCAGGAGGGTTGTGATCCTCTTCACCCCCCGTCTCTCTGCATGGGCTCTGCAGACGCACATGGCATCTGAACTGCATGGGAGAGCTTGGAAGTGAGATCCCTGGGGCTCGCTGCACCCCACTCAGTCCAAATCTCAGGGGTGGGGGTGGGGAAGGCTTAAAATTTAGATTTTTAGCACATTTGCTCAGTGCTTTGTCTGTACACTTAGTCTTGGCCCAGTTTGCCCTTCACGCGTCTCAATTTCAAGATGAATGTGCTGACCACTCTCTGGCTCCCTGAATATTGGATCCCGGGATTCTCCACGTGGGAAGCAAATGGCACCTGGAGACAGGAGTGCGCAGGGCTGGGGAGGGCCAGGGCAGGAGGGGGCCTCACAGGGTACAGGTACTTTTACAAGAGGTTGGTCCAGCCTTCTGGCCATGAAAGCATTGGTCTCTGTTAGCAAATCTCAGACTCAGCTCATTGTGGGACTTTGGTAAAAATAAAAACAGGTTGTTGTTGGTGGTGGAGTCGAGTCCAGCTCATGGCTGACTGTTTCGGGATTGCCTTGGGAGTGAGTTGCTACGTCCTTCTCCCATTTTTCGGTGCTGGGAATCGAACTCGGGGGCTCACTGACTGCAGAGCAGTGCTCTACCAACTGAGCTAAATCCCAGCCCCTTTTGTTGTTGTTAGATGCCGTCAAGTCGGTATTCGACTGGTAGCCACCCTGCGTACAACAGGTGAAACACTGTTGTTAGTGCTTCTCTGCTGTTCATAGGGTTTTCAGTGGCGGATTGATTTTTGGAAGTGGGTTGCTGGGTCAGTCTCCCAAGCCTACAGTATCTGGTGTTCCCAGGTGGTCTCCCATCCAAGTACTAACCAGGCCTGACCCTGCTTAGCTTCCGAGATCTGATGGGATTGGATGCTGCAGGGCTACAGTTGCAGGCTTTAACAGGTAATAAATAATAATATTGAGCATTTAATTGTTGCTTTTATCCTAGCAGCTCTGAAATGTAGATGCTTGCTTTCTACCACTCCCAGAATTATAAATCAGGGAACAGAGGCACAGAGACATCCAGGCACTTGCCTGTGAGCACCCAGCTGCTGGTAGTTGAGCTGGGAGGGAGTCCAGGTGACCTGGGGGACAGAGCCAGCCTCTTGACCCCCTGCTGCCTCCATTTTGTTGACACATGGTTTTTCCAGCTGGCGGAAGGTCTGCCTGCGTGGGTGATGTGATTGCGTATTTGTGTTTTGGGTCGCTTCCACTCTGCTCTGGTAGGGCCTTCTGCTAGGGTCTTTCTGCCTGGCCTGGAGCAGTGAGTGGGACAGGAATGGAATCAGGGAGGCCTCCAGGGTGGAGGTGACCACTGAGCTGGAGTGTGATAGATTAACAGGAGATCAACAGATAGTCAGATTGGAAGAAAGTGGAGGAAGGACAGGGCGTGACAGGTCGAGTGGTCCCGCGCGCATTGAATGGGGATAGAGTGGAGAGAAGTGGGGGGATGGGATCAGAGATGGAGGAATGGCTGGAGGTGAGATGGGACAGTTAGGCCAGGTTATTTGGAGCTTGGATGTAGTCCCTATGTGTCACTTATTCTCTGTGTTACTTTCTATAGCCGCTGTGGCAAACCACCACAATTTAGTAGCTTTAGCAACACAGTTGAATTAGCCCCCTCCCTTTCTTCTTTCTCTCCTTCCTTCCTTTCTTTCCAGTGTTGGGGATCCAGTCCAGGGCCTTGTGCATGCCAGGCACGCAATCTACCACTGAGTTATAAACCCTGCCGCAATTTTCTTATCTTACACTTCAGGCTTTCATGTGGCTGAATTCAAGGTGCTGGCAGGACACTGTGCCTTCTGGAGCCTCCAGTGCAGAATCGGTTTTCTTGCCCTTTTCAGCTTCTGGAGTCCACTGCATACCTTGGCTGGTGGACCTGTCCCCTACCTTCCAGCAACAGTGAGTTGAGTCTTTGTCATGCTGCCTCTGTCTGGTTTTCTCCGTCACTTGGGAGGACCCTTGAGATGACGTTGGTCCACTCAAACAATGCAGTATCAACTTCCTGTTTTATGATCAGCTGATTAGCAATGTCAATTCCATTGGATTTGCCATGTGATATGGCACATTTGAAGGCCCTGGAGATTAGGATGTGAGCATATTTGGGGGTGGTTCTGCCCCCTCCTTCCTTGTATCACTGCAAGTTTTTAACCTATGGAGTGACAGTCAGATCAGAGTCTGAGAAATAACAGCACGTTGCAAGTTTATGAATAGGATCACGGAATTTCTTCTCCCACCTTGTGATGGACATATTTTTGTTTTAGTGTCACTTTATGACATTGACAGCAAACCATGGAATGGCAGCTCTAGAGGTTTACACTGTGATGTTTACTCAACTGTATTTTCTCTACATTGTATTCGCATCTTGCACCTGTGCACAGATTTGATGTAACTTCCAAAAATTCAAGTATGTAAGGCGCTGAAGCAGATCATGGAGGGAAACTGGAAAAATGGAGCTTTAACCAGGGAAACAGGAGAGATCAAGTGCTAGCTTGCTGCTGAGTGAGAGGGTCTGCTGGTGTGTGCCAAGTTTTCTAGCTCCCAAAGCCAAGTGGGCGACAGGGCTAGTTACAGGTTTCCCACTTACCAGAGAACAAATGCAGGCGGGTTGTGGAGGAGGCGCCCAGCCTTTCCCATGGCTGATGCCTGTGAAAATTTTCTGCTGAGGAGCCTCACAAAGCAATGCTGAAGGACACTGCAAACTCTGACCTTGGAAGCAGCCATAAAGACAGTCACGACCTTTGCATGAAAGCTGGTTTCCCACTGCGTGCCTCATGGCAAGCAGATGCCACAACTCCTGGTCAATTTCAGTGGCGATGATGGTGTGTCAGCTGGGACCTGGGTCCACAGCATCCAGCCTGGCCACCTTACACAGCTGTAGGCGAGGCTGGCTGTTGGCTGGGGAGTAAATTGCCATGACGCTCCTGAGGGGTAACTGGACTCTCAGGAGGACATGCGGAGAGTGAGGGTGCAGGTGGAGATGTCCCAAGCCCCGCCCCCAGAGCGGTCCATGTTACTTCCACTGCATTCTGTTGGCCACAGCAGATCGAGGGGCTACCCCAGAGCCAAGGCGATGGGAGAGGGAGTCGACCTCTTGAGGGGAGAAATCGCCAAGACTAGGCAGCATCTCTAATCCGTCATAGGGGCAACACAGCCACTCTGCAGTATCCTGGAAAGCCAGCTTGAGCCAGTGGGAAGATTTGGAAAAGCTCCAGGGAGGGAGGGGCGGCCTCAGTGTCTCTTTCTAGCAAACCAATCATGCTACCCTCACCCAAAATGGTGCCCTTGATAAAGGTCAGGAGCAGAGCCATCAAAGTTCACTTTCTGTCAGGACATGGTAGAGAGGTTGTCAAATTACAGATTAAGGGAAGGGCTTAAGAACTGGGCTGGAGAGTTTCTCCCATTCTGCTTTCGTTTCAGCTCAGGAGGCCAGGTGGTATCTGTGGTGGCTCTGTGCGGGACCAGCCTGGCTAGGCTACAAGTGTGGCTTTTAGGTCCCCCATTGATATTTGACTCCCGGTAACTTCTAAGCATCACCTCGTCCTCTTTTCCTCTTTCCCACATCTGGACCAGCTGATAAGGTGCTCTCTTCTTGTGGTGCTGGCTGGAGATTCAAGCCACACAAGCCCCAGCTTGTGCTTGGGAGCCCTTGCTCTGGCCCCATCCCCAACCACATGACCCAGATGAGCCCCCTGCCCTGCTCCTGGCAACCACCACAGGCTGATGCAGCAGGCCCGCCTGCCCCCCCTAGAGGCCTCAATTGTTGTCATAAGGTGCTGTGGAGTCGGGTCCCACTCATAACAACCCTATGTACAACAGATGAAATACTCCCGACACTGTACCATGCCCGGCACTATTGTCAGTGCTTCTCTGCTATGCATAGGGTTTTCAATGGTGGATTGGTTTTTGGGAGTGGGTTGCCAGGTCCATCTCCCAAGCCTACAGCACCTGGTGTTCCCAGTTGGTCTCCCATCCAAGTAGTAACCAGACCCGACCCTGCTTAGCTTCTGAGATCTGACGGGATCGGATGCCAGGGTGGTATGGCAGTAGACAAGGCCTCATTTAGAGAGTAGTAAACCCTTCCAGGGGCTTGGATTTAGCTCAGTTGGTAGAGCACTGGCTATTCTTACTTCCAAGGAGCATTCTGGTTGCACTTCTTCTAGGACAGATCTGTTGGTTCTTTTGGCAGTGCATGGTATATTCAACAGTTGTCTCCAGCACCATAATTCAAAAGCATCAATTACTTTCCTGTCTCCCTTGTTCAGTGTCCAGCTTTCACAACCATATGATGCAACTGAAAATACCATGGCATGAGTCAGATGCACCTTCGTTTTCAATGTGACATCTTTACTTTTCAATACTCTAAGATCTTTTGCTACAGCTTTTCCCAAAGCAATGCATCTTTTGATTTCTTGACTGCTGCTTCCATGAGTGTTGATTATAGAGCCAAAGCAAAATCATGGACAACCTCAATCTTTTCTCTATTTATTGTGAATTTGCATACTGACCCAGTGGTAAGGAGTTTTGTTTTGTTGATGTTCAGTCTCAATCCATACTGAAGGCTATGATCTTTGATCTTCATTGGTAGATGTTTTAAATCCTCTTCACTTTCAGCAAGCAGAGTGGTGTCATCTGCATAATGCAGGTTGTTAATGAGTCTTCCTTCAATCCTGATGCTGCAGTCTTCCTCATGAAGTCCAATCATTTTACAAAAAAGAATTGGTGGATGACCAACCATTTCAAAAGGTTGCATATGAGGAGGAACCAATGGTATTGAAGGATGAAGTGGAAGCTGCCTTGAAAGAACTGGTGAAAAACAAGGCTCCAGGAATTGATGGGACACCAATAGAGATGTTTCAACAAACAGATGCAGCACTGGAGGTGCTAACATGTTCATGCCAACAGATTTGGAAAACAGCTACCTGGCCAACTGTCTGGATGAGATCCAGTGCCCCAAGTCTCCTCCAATCTGTGGCACTTCCTCAGTCTTCCCTTGTCCTTTAGAATAAGGCCAGGAAAGCCTCATTATTAGGCTGGAGATTGGGACCTAGGCAAAGATTACCACAGAGACTCTGTGCCCTTCTTCAGTGCACACAAGGGGACATGTGGTGACACCAGGGCTCCTTACTGCTGAGGTCAGCCTCCATATTGGTGACCGTGGGATGTGCCACGTTTTTCCACTCTACAGTCGCCGTTTCCCGTTTCCATTCTCCATTAAAGCATCTCACTTTGTAGGATTGCATTGACTCCACTCCTGACTATAGGTAACTATAGTTTGGCTGCTGTGGGGACAAAAAGTAGGAGATTCTGGTGCCGCTCCTGGAGACCACTCACTGCCCTCGAGGTGCTGATGCCAGGGGTCTGCCCCGGCCTGAGCTCCAGGGGGTTTTAAACCACAGTGTGAGTCTCTAGTGCAGGCAAGACTGAGAATTGTGGCTCTGTCGCCACAGGCAGCCTGTGGAGCTTGTTTTCTCGCGCACGCTGCCTCCTGTAGGCTGCTCCTCACCTGAAGAATGGCTTCTCCTATTGTTTATGGCAGATTTTTCTTCATCTCTCTAATCTGTATTATAAAAGAGTAGAAATGTAATTTCCCCGTTAGCTTGCATTTCGTATGAAAAATGCCTAGTTTGAATCAGACAAAAGGGAAGACATCCTTCAAAGGGTAATGACCCCTTTTTAGTCAAGTGGCAGCTTTCCCATTTCATTGCAAGAGGAGGGAAAAATTCATTTATCCTAAATTGGTTTTCTTCAGGGTGTCATCCCTCTACACAAGTGCACTTCCAGGGAAGTGGCCTAGCAGGTAAAACAAGGCAGATGCAGATGTCTGAACCTCGGGTCACCGTCCTGGTGCAAGTGCCACCTGGGCATTTGCCCAGCTTGATGTAGATCTGGATTTCTTCTGTCTGAGGCAGGGGCTCGCTGTTTTGCACAGGCTCGCCTCCAGCCCCTGGCCTCCGGTGTTCTTCTTGCCTCAGCCTCCTGAGTAGTTGTTGTTGTTAGGTGCAGTCGAGTCATATCCGACTCATAGGGACCCTCGTAGGGTTTTCAATGGCTGACTGCTTCAGGATTGCCTTGGGAGTGGGTTGCCACGTCTTTCTCCCGTTTTTGTGGTGCTGGGAATCGAACTCAGGACCTCAGAGACTGCAGAGTGGCGCTCTACCAACTGAGCTAAATCCCAGCCCTAGCCTCCCGAATAGCTGGCTGGAATTACAGGAGCACACACTGGCTAGAGCTGGAATTCTGAGAAGGAATTCCAGGAACCAGCCAGCCCCAGGGAAGGTGACACTGTTTTGCATTCGATTTTCAATGTCCTCCTGGTTGGTCTTAGATGGGTATCTCAGCCTTAGCACTCATGACATTTGTGGCTGGGATTCTTTGTGGTGGGGACTGTCCCGTGCACTGTAGGATGTCCAGCTGTATCCCTGGCTCCCGCTACCAGATGTTAGTTGCTCGTCCCAGTTGTGATGACATCCGACCTTGTCAAATGTTCCTGTGGTGTCTCGGGTGATGGAGGTCACAGTGGCACCGGGGTCTTCTCAGCCGCTGTGGGAGGGCTGAGTCTTTAGAAGTCTGGGTTGACTGTGGGGTCCGTCTTCCTCCTCAGTGTGGCCCCTGGGCCCATGGGGAGCCTGCCTGCAAAGGACCAGGTGTCCTGCAGGTCCTGGGCAGGGACCAGTGTCCTAATGTGCAGAAGGGGCAGATCTGGGGGTGAGTTGGGATGGAAGGGGTTGGAGCATGCCTTCTGAAAGGGCGTGCCATAACCAAATAGCACCCCAGTGGGGACAGAGGCCCTGCCGTGAGGTGAAAGTTTCTGCTTCCCTGGCCGGCTCCCTCGGCCCTGCAGCAGCCCCAGGGTCTGCCTTCCAGCCTGCGCTTGCTCCACGGTGGCCCCTGCCTGATGCACTTCGCACCTGGCTGCAGCAGCTCCTCTCGGGGGCTTCAGGGCCAGTGGCTCCAGGCGCTCACCGGCAGCCTTGCTGATCTGCTGCAGCCAGGTCATCTCTGAGAAGGGCAGCCTGATGGTCCCCACTGTCTGGGAGTGAATGTGGACCCTCTGGCTCCAAGACCTCACCCTTGAGACCACACAGGGGCTGTGGTGCTGGGAACCTGCGGGTCCCTTACCCCTCAGGAGTGGATCCTGGAGGCCGCCCTCTGGTCCGTGGGTTTCTCTTCATCTCTGTTATGCTAAAGTCACCGAGACTTGCTGAGTACAGGGCAGCATTTTTTTTTTTCCATTTCCTTTTTTTTTTTTTTTTTTTTCCAGTACTGGAGGTTGAACCCAGGGCCTTGTGCCTGCGTGCTCTACAAGTGCTGGACCACTGAGCTGCAACCCCCAAGCACATTTTTTTACTTTTTGAGACAGGGTCTTACTAAGTTACGCAGACTGCCTCTGGTCTGGAACTTGCGATCCTCCTGCCTCCGCCTCCCCAGCCGCTGGGATTACAGGCATGGGCCACCGCGCCCGGCTTTTTCCGTTTCCTTATCACACTTTCACACGTGCTTCCTGCCTGGCTCCTGAGGGCTACGCTTCCCCCCTTCATAGAAATATTTGTGCCGTCTCTTTGAAGAGGATTGCCTTTTATTAGGCTCAGCAGGTTAACGGAATCACATCTGCCAGGCTCAAAAGCATCTCCCTGTGTTGGCCCCCCACTTTGGTCTTTGCCCTCCAGGCTGCTCCAATTCTATTAGCCGAATGGCTGCCGGTTGCCACTGGTGAGTTCAGCACAGACGCGGGTGTCCTTTGGTGGCCTGCTTATCGCATTTCATGGATGCTCTCGGGGGACAGTCATGTTTTCTATTTTGGCTGTTTCACATCTGAGTGGAAAGAGGCATCTCCCAGCGGGTATTCCCGTCCATGATGGGGTCCGGGATGTCCCTAAATCCTCATCCTCACAGGAGAGTTGTTGTTGTTGTTAGGTGCCATCGAGTTGTGTCAGCTTCATAGCGACCCTCATAGGGTTTTCAATGGCTGACTGTTTCGGGATTGCCTTGGGAGGAGAGAGGTGGGTTAAACATCAGTCACTGGCGAAGCACCTTCCCGGCGGACAAACAAGTCCGCTGAATCCTCCATCTGAAGCTTCGGGGGACGGTGGCTCTCCTGAATCAGATGTCCATGATGGTGGGTTGGGCAGAAGTCTTGAGAAGGGGACCATGTAGACCTACTGAGTGGCTGGCTGGCACTGCATTCCCACCCTTTGCAGAGAGCACGGAGATAGCAGGAGGGGCTTGATCTAGCTCTCCTTTCTCAGAAAGCTTAGAACCCCTAATGTAGGACATTTCTAAGCTCCATGTGCCTTTGCTCAGAGGATTTGGCTGCTTATTTTATTCGAGCGTAGGTGAGAACCTCAGGCAGAGGCAGGCAAACAAACAGAGCTGGAACATGTCCTCCGGCACCACGGGGAAACCAAGGTGAGTAAGAGGCTTTCTGCACCCTCCCTGTCCAGATTCAGGAAGGTGATGAGTAGACTCTTTTCCCAAGCCAACTCTGGCCCATGCGCAGCATCTTCCTGGGAAAGTTGTTGAGGACGGCGAAGCTGCGCGCAGCATCGGTAGGACCTATGTCATGACTGACTCACAAGGTCTCAGTGGAAGCAGTGGAATACGGTGGCGAGTCCCATACAGGAGCGGCTGAGGGAAAAAGCCATCAAAATGTGCTCCGAAAAGGACTTGCAAAAACTCTAAGGCTGGAGTGGGAGTGAGGTGGAGCAAGTGTGGGGAATGGTGGAAGGCTTCCTGGAGGAGATGGCTCCTCCTGTGTCTCTAAGCTTGGTCTGTTACGAGTGCAGCGAAAGTCTAGAGCAATTTTGAATTCCCTGATGGTATAACAACAGGCACTGTGTGTCTCTCAGTTCCCGTTTCTACCATGTCCAAAGAATCTAAAGACGGAAACCATGGAGGGAAGGAAGGAAGCACTTGGCTTAGCGGGCAGATCCTCACCCTACACGCCAGGTGGCAGAGGCTGAGGGCTCAGCTGCCTCTCCCCACTGGGACTATGTCTGGCTGCATTGGATTGAGGACCCTTCAGCACACTTGCAGAGCCTTTGTTTCTAACTGGCCAAGGCCTGTTCTTGGTCAGGTTGAATTTGTGTCTCTGGGTCTTGGGTTCTAGACCTCCTCAGTCCATCTGCTGCTATGTTTCTGGAAATACAACAAAACTTCCTGATGGATAGAGGTGCACTGAGATGCCTTGCAGAGGAAACTGCCTGCCTGCCTAGGTGATCAGTTTTCTTAGTGATGCTCTCCAATCTGCGAAACGACTTTATACCACCTTCCAAAACCCTGGCAGTTAATGAACCGCCGTCTTTAAGATAATCAGGGATCTTTGAGGTCTGATGAGAAAATCCCTCTGCTTCATTCCTACTTCTGTTCTCACTCAGGCCGGAAGCACAGGATTGGTTAGCACAGCCCTCTGTGGGCGGAGCACTGAGCCTCCTTTGAGACTGGAAGTGGAGACCATCCGAGAATCTCCTAGCACTCACCCTCTCTATGACTCCTTATGATCCCCCTTTACTTAGGCTCCTCGGAGCATTCTTTTTGCTCTGGCCCTGAGCTTGGGCTCTGTCTTCTTGGTGACCTGCCCAGCCCAGTCTTAGCAGGAGTCTCTACATCCTTGATATCTGATTAGGTTGCCCACCTCCCGCCTTCTGTGTCTGAGTCCTTGGCCTTTCTTTAACAAGGATCCTGTTAGGTCCGTTTTATAACAATCCCCTGCTCTGTGATGCTCGCCCTAGGAATTTTCAGTGCACTAATCCCTTCGCCCTGCCCCTTGGCCACAAGTTCCCTTTAAGCTTGTGTTTGAAGCTGACCTCGCTCTCTCCCCTGCTGCAATGGAATGGATCCCAGGGCCATAGTCTTGAATTGTTGTTGTTGTTGTTGTTAGGTGCCGTCCAGTCAGTATCCGACTCATAGCGACCCTGTGTACCACAGGCGAAACACTATTGTCAGTGCTTCTCTGCTGTTCATAGGGTTTTCAATAGCAGATTGATTTTTGGGAGTGGGTTGCCAGGTCCGTTTCCAAAGCCTACAGCACCTGGTGTTCTCTGGTGGTCTCCCATCCAAGTACTAACCAGGCCTGACCCTGCTTAGCTTCTGAGATCTGATGGGATCGGATGCCACAGTCTTGAATAAAACCTCCCTATGGTTTTATCGGCTGGGATTTAGCTCAGTTTGTAGAGCGCTGCTCTGCAGTCTCTGAGGTCCCAAGTTTGATTCCCAGCACTGCAAAATGGGAGAAGGATGTGGCAGCCCACTCCCAAGGCAAATGAAACAGTCAGCCACTGAAAACCCTATGAGGGTCGCTATGAGTCGGACTCGACTCGATGGCACCTAACAACAACAACAACATGGTTTTATCAAGTAGCAGAATACTTTTTCTTTCTTTTCCTTCCTTCCTTCCTACTTTTTCTTTCCTTCCCTCCCTCCCTTCCATCCTTCCATCCTACCTTCCTTCTTTCCTTCTCCCACACCTTTCCTTCCTTCCTTCTTTCCTTCTTTCTTCAGTACTGGGCGTTTGAACTCAGGGCCTTGTGAGTGCTGTGTCATTGCTCCACTACTGACCTGCCCCGCCCAGCCCCTCTTTGACTTTGTATATTGAGACAGGGTCTTGCTAAGTTACGCCGACTGCCTCTGACCTTGGACAGGGTTCCTCTTGCCTCCGCCCCTGAGCCTCTGTATCACAGTCAAGCCCCAGGCACACAGCTTACCCTTCTACTTAGCAGGCTGCTCTCTAAGGCAAGACAAACATTGCCCTCATTTTACTGAAAACAGACACCGAGGCTCTCATTGTGCCCTTCCACGGAGCAAATCCCTGTGTCACAACGAGAGCCGAGAGCCCTGCCTTCGGGCTGAGAGCCACGGCTGGCTTTGCAGACCAACACTCTACCCTTCTGCTGTTAAGCCAGCAATCTGCTTTTCCTTGCTTACATTTCCTCCAGGTGGCCAGGAAAATCTCCTTGAGATGTGCAGGGGAAGGGAGCCATGATGGGAAGGGGCGGTTTGGGGAGGGGAGAAGAACACATTGGACCCTTGGTTGATCCCTGGGCCCCTCAGAGAATTCTGCAGGCTGCTTCTGACCATTTCTGCTTCTGCTTCTAGAAGTAATCCTGAAGGGGGATCTGCATCCCCACGCAGCTTCCTCTGACACTGAGCCAGCCTCAGTAGCGGGTGGTGTGGCCTTGACCACGCTGTGTCACTCCTTCAGCCTTTGCTTTCCTGTTGTGTTGTGTGGGAAGCAGCCAGTTCTAAGATTCGTTCAGTGAGACTGATATCTATGACCATTGCTTTTTTGCGGGGGCAGTACTTGGGGGCTGAACCCCGGGCTTTGCACATACTTTGCAAGTACTCTATCACTGGGCTGCACCCTCAGCTCATTTTTTATTTTTATTTATTATTTATTTATTTATTTATTTACTTATTTGGCGGTACTGGGGGTTGAACCCAGGGCCTCGCGCTCGCATGCTCTGCAAGTGCTGGACCACTGAGCTGTGCCCCCAGCCCATTTTTTTACTTTTTGAGACAGGGTCTCCCTAAATTACACAGACTGCCTCTGGTCTCGAACTTGTGATCCTCCTGCCTCTGCTTCCCGAGCCTCTGGGATTACAGGCTTGCGCCACCATGCCCGGCTCCATTTTTTATTTTTTTGAAACAAGGTCTTGTTAAATTACGCAGGCTGCCTCTGGCATCAAACTTATAATCCTCCTGCCTCCTCTTCCCAAGTCACTGGGATTACAGGCGTGTGCCACAACACCCAGCTAAGACAATTGATTTTGGAAAAGGGAGTAATAGAGCTGGTGAGGGGAGAAGGCCCAATTCCTGACTGGAAATCGGGGGCTCACCTCCCCTTCCTGTCATCCTTTCCTCCTTATCCCATGGTATCACCTCAGTGGGCTGTCAGGAAATCTGCCTCGATACAACTCGGTGACAGCTTGGCCATTCTAGGATCAAGGTCAGGGAGCAGGAGTTGGAAGCCAGCAGGAACCTTGGCTCTCACGCTTCTACCTCTGCTTAGCATCATACATGACACAGAGCCTGTGATGGGAGAAGTTCAAATAATGAGGGTGCTAACTGGACTATGGGCTAGGATTTAGCTCAGTTGGTAGAGCACTGTGCTGCAGTCTCTGAGGTCCTGAGTTCAATTCCCAGCACCACAAAAATGGGAGAAGGACCTGGCAATCCACTCCCAAGGCCATCCCAAAACAGTCAGCCATTGAAAACCCTATGAAGGTCTCTATGAGTCAATACAGACTTGATGGCACCTAACATAACTAAATAACTGGGCTATAGGGAGGACAGGGGGTAAAACCAGGCAGGATGCACCTCTGGATTCCACATTAAACCAAATCTCTTGCCTGTGCCCTTGTCACAGACTTTTGGGGTATTGGCCTTGATTCAGTGAGTGAGTCAATCTTCATTTACTTGCTCTTCACAAACTTCTTTCCTCATTGCCTGGCCACTTGGGCACCCTTGTGGGTCTTCCATGGAAGACTTTAAAATCCTATAGTCAGCCAGGCAAGGTGGTGTATGCCTGTAATCCCCGAGGCTCGGGAGGCAGAGGCAGGAGGATCACAAGTTCAAGTCCAGAGGCAGTGTGCGTAACTTAGTGAGACCCTGTCTCAAAAAGTAAAAGAATGGGCTAAGGGTGCAGCGCAGTGGTACAGCACTTGCAGAGCATGCAGGAGAGAGGCCCTGGGTTCAACCCCCAGTACCACACACACACACACACACAAAAAATCCTATAGTCATCGGCCATTGCCACACTCCCTTCTGATTATGTTCATGCATGTTCCAGTAGAATTTGCCTTCCTGTAGAGATTGTCTTTACATCCCTGGTGATCAGCATCTGGATGGAGCTTAATGAATTTCCCAGAAGAGATTCTGGCTGGGGAGATGGGAAGAGCAGCGCTGAAGTCCCAGCCTTCCTGGTGATGAAGGGTATGGCCAGGTTGTCAGGGAAGGAGGGCCAGACCTGCTGTATTGTGATGTGCGAAGGGCCTGGCTTCTTTGAGACTGGGTTTCTGTTCCCATCCCAGGACTACCTGAGAACTGGAGGAGTCATTTTTGTGGTAGTTTTCACGGTCCATCTTGTCTGCGTGGATGGCTTTGTTGGGTGCGAGGACTCGCTTCCCCGGGTCTACAGAGTGGGTTTGGCGTCATGTAGACTTGAGCCGACCTCTTGGCGGTGCCTCTGCCTGGGTGAGTGACCTCAGCCTGTCACTGCCTTTTCTGTGCTTCACTTCTTCACTTCACTTCACTTCTTCTTTTTTTGTGTGTGTGTGTGTGTGTGTGTGTGTGGTACTGGGGGTTGGTCCCAGGGCCTTGCGCCTGCATGCTCTGCAAGTGCTGGACCACTGAGCTGAGCCCCCAGCCCTTTTCTTTTTCTTTACTTTTTGAGACAGGATCTCGCTAAGTTACGCAGACTTCCTCTGGTCTCAAACTCACAATCCTCCTGGCTCTGCCGTGCGCCACTGCACCCAGCTTCACTTCACTTTCAAATAGAGTGGAATCTGGGTCCTGGGAGCAAATACTCTACAGGAAATGCTCTGTGTGGCACCAAGCACACCTGAATGCCCAATAAGTATTAACCATGCCCAAGTATTGCACCGTCTCAGCTGCGCTCCGGGCTGAACTTCTAGGTATTCTGAGCAATAACAAAAGCCATTTTGCAAAAATTTCTTTACAGTTATTTTTAATGAAGAATAATGCACATTTATTACAGAAAAGGAAAACAGTAAAACAAGTTTTCTTATTTCCCCCACACAAACAGACTGTCATTAATATTTTTAGCATAATAGTACCACCAGAGTGCTCCTTGGAAGCAAGGATGGCTGGACAGTGTCTTATATATTTTGCACATGTTGTCAGGGGGGACCAATCCCTGGAAAAGGACATCGTGTTTGGGAGAGTGGTGGGTCAACAAAAAAAGGGAAGACCCTTAACTAGATGGATTGACACAGTGGCTGCAACAATGGCCTTAAGCATATGAAAGATTGTGTGCATGGCATAGTCAGTGTTGTGAAGTGTTTCATTCTGTTGTACATAGGGTCATTATGAGCTATGGGTCAGATTGGATTCAGTAGCACCTAACAACAACAACAACAACAATAACACCTTTACATAGCTTTCTGAGTGTATATACATTTATGATATATGTTATAATTTGCCTTTTTCTTGCTTTCTTTTTTGTTATAAATATCTTTGACATAAAAATTAAGTCTTTTTCATAATTTCCTATTATTTCCTTCAGCTTCATGGTGATTAGGGTTTTGGTGAATCCTTAGCTCAGGATGGCAGAGGCGCGTCAGTTCTGGGTCTTTTTCCAATCAGCTGGCTGGGGTTCTTTTTCTCTGCCTGGGTGGAAATCATGAATTGGCAAAGGGCAGCTTCCTCCGTGTTGGCCCTTCCAGGTCTTGAATACCAAGGGCTGATAGGTGGACAGACAGATTCAGAGGCTTCTGGCTCTTGGTCCTGAGAAGTAGAGGCTCATGGGTCCCAGTTCTAGAACCCAGAGACGTACAGGTCCAGGTGGTCTGTCCAGAGGCTTACTGCTTCGGGCCCTGACTCTTTTTTTTTTTTTTCGGTACTGGGGGTTGAACCCAGGGCCTTGTGCCTGCATGCTTTGCAAGTGCTGGACCACTGAGCTGCACCCCCAGCTCATTTTTTTTTTACTTTTTGAGACAGGGTATCGCTAAGTGACGCAGACTGCCTCTGGTCTCAAACTTGCGATCCTCCCACCTCCGCCTCCCGAGCTGCTGGGATTACAGGCGTGCACCACCACGCCCGGCTGGACCCTGACTGTTAATGGCCTGACACTCAGCCGCTAGTCGAAGCCTCAGCTCTCAGCAGCAGCTAGCAGTGAGTAGCAGTAGTCAGTGCCAGCTGGTGGTCCAGGTACCAAGCCCTCAGTGTTAGGGGACTCACGACAGCTTGTGTTGCAGTTCTTGCGCCTTGAGCATCAGGACCCTTGGCCCTTACAGTGACCTGTGCTACAGCTTGTGAGTCTTGGATGTTAGGGCTTGGCAGATCCCTGGAACTTTTCCAGTGACCAGGGCCCCCCTGTCCCTGGCCACAGCCTTCCATATCCTTCCATTGCCCTCCATCGTTTCTGCCATCTCTGCTCCCTGTTGTCTCCACCCCAGGCCAATCTCTGGAACTCTTTGTGGGGCGTCGCCCTGCTGCTGGACTCGCTTTGGCTGTGAGCGGGATCCAGCCACCAAAGACCCGTCGCCTGGTGAGGGGGAGCCAAGCTCCCAAGAGCTGTGCCACCCGGAAAGGAGGCTTATGCCCAGGGCTGCTCTGAGAAGCCTTGAGAAAGGCAGGGTCAGAGGCTTGTGCCCATGGCAGCTCCTTGCTTCTTTCTTTCCAGTGAAGATGATGACTCCAAGTGCTCTGCTCCAACAGCTCTTTATTGTTTCCTTGTCTGTCCCAGTCGATCGAATGGACCCAGATTGTTCCATGTACCACCCTTATATACTCTTCATGGGCTAGCCAGGGACCAATCAGAGGCAGTCACTCCATACGGGTTTCAGCCAATCAGAGTGGATATGCGAATTTGGTTTTGTAAAAGTAACCAATAAGGGGTGGTTTCCAAATGGTCCAATCAGGAGCCATTCAGGGGTTTGGAAACAGCCAATCTGTGTCAAGGGGTCTGAGGTGAGGGATTGGATGCCAGCGCCATCTTGGGCAGCTCCATGACCCTGAGTTCCTGAATGTAGGGCAAAGATGACTGCCTGGGGAACAAACCTCAGTCCTCTAGGGGCCTAAATAGGCCCCGGGGCGAACTACCTCTCTGGCAGTGCCGTACAATTCTTGATGCAATTGTTGCTGCCATTTCTGCTGCTCCTGCCACCACTGGCTGTGGCTACCACCTGCTTCTGCTGCCTCCTCTTCATGTGACCAGCCGAGCCTGTTGGTGGCTGCAGGCAGGGAGATGCAGCTCAGCACTTCTCCTAGAGCCTGAAGAGTTCTCCCTTTTAGGGACCTCTACACTGGTGAGGCTGGGACGTTGGCTCTGTTGTAGAGAAGAATTTTAGGAGGAATCAGAGTGGAACAAAGCTAGTGAGTTTATTAAGTAGGAATAAGAGCGAATATAGGTAGATTTGAGTATTGGCATTCAGGGAGAAAAAGACACAGTTAAAAAAATGATAGTACACATCCAAGATATGGACTCAGGATTCTCAAGAGAGAACCTCATTTAAGTGTCTGAACAATAGCAATATGTACGATTTTTGTGGCCTTGAACCTACAGTGCCCAAAGGATATAATTTACCACTAAGCTCAAAGATAAAGCAAAGTACAAAAAAAAAAAAAAAAAAAAAAAAAAAAAAAAAAAAAAAAAAAAAAAAAAAAAAAAAAAAGAGCTGGTTTACCTATGCCTTCAATCTTAAAGAATTTCTTCTGTTGTAAATGCGATTGTGAGGTGGCTTTACAAAGGTGCATTGCTGAGGTTTAGGGACAAGAGGGATGGGCCAGTAAGACAGAAACATAGGCCAAAAGAGGTCAAAGGAAGAAGTTCCATTGTTTAGAGGATTTAAAAGGTGAAACAGAACTGTTTTGATATACATTTTATCTGAGGAGCTTCTCTTTAGTTAAAGGAGACTATAGGGTGGTCCAGGATGTGCATTTCTTAGGTTTATAGATAAGAAGAGGGTGCTGTGAGATGCCTAGGTGGGAATGCTGAAAGGAACCCTTACTAAGTCACAAGGACATGTCTAGGTGTGTGTTGACAGCAGGCATGGTCCATGATCTTGTTTGTGGGATTCTAAGAGGAGCCCAAGATAACAGAGGGGGAAGTAAAGGTAAACTTGAAGGTCACCCACACTTTGACCCTGTGACTGCTGGGGGCCCTTGAGTCCAGGGGACTCAGAGAGACCTGGGTTTTCGATGGCTGATTGTTTGGGGGTTGCTTTGGGAGTGGATTGCCATGTCCTCCTGTTTTTGTGGTGCTGGGGATGGAAGCAGGGTCATCAGAGGGCGCAGAGCAGCACTCTACCAGCTGAGCTACACTCCAGCCCTCGCTTTTGGCCTAAGCGTGGCTTATTGCTATATTAACATTGTAATTTGAAATGCCTCTCAAGATAATTGCCTGCAGCTGTAGCCCTGTGGCATCCGATCCCGTCAGATCTCGGAAGCTCAGCAGGGTCGGGTCTGGTTAGTACCTGGATGGGAGATGGCCTGGGAACACCAGAAGCTGTAGGCTTGGGAGAAGGACCTGGCAACCCCCTCCCAAAAATCAATCTGCCATTGAAAACCCTATGAACAGCAGAGAAGCACTGACAATAGTGTTTCGCCTGTTGTACAGAGGGTCGCTATGAGTCGAATACCGATGGCACCTAACAACAACAATAACAACTCAAGATAATGTCTTTATGTGGGCAGTCTTCACAGCAGTTTTCTTTTCACTTCTGTTGAACTCCTTGATTCCCAGTTGGTGAGATTCAAAGCAGATCCAGGGATGAGGGCTCTCCTCCCTACACACGTCTCCTTAGTTTTTCTGTCTTTCCATCCTGCCTCAAGCCCACTCTGTCCATGACAACGATCACAAATAGGGGGGCAGGAAAAGACTGCTCAGAAGAAGCCCTTTATTGGGCGTAGTGTTGCAATCCCAGAGGGCGGCACAGGAGGGTATCTCCTGGCTGAATCCCACAGGGAGCTGAATAGTCTGGATAATATACTTAGCTGGGGTTGTTTGCACCAGTCATGGTATGGCCTTTCCTGCAAATGAAGGGTTGTGTTTGCACCAATCAAAGGCCTTCTCCTGGGTCACCAGGGGAAGTACTCTCCCACGACCTGGGTAAAAACAGCTGCAGCATCCTCTAGAGTTCATTGAGGCTTATCTTGTTGTTGTTAAGCGTCATCTGAGTTAGTGTCTGACTCCTAGCGACCCTATGTACAACAGGCAAAGCACTCTTGTCAGTGCTTCTCTGCTATTCATAGGGTTTTCAATGGTGGGTTATTTTTTGGGAGTGGGTTACCAGGTCTGTCTCCCAAGCCTACAGCACCTGGTATTCCCAGGTGGTCTCCCATCCAAGTACTAACCAGGCCTGACCCTACTTAGCTTCCGAGATCTGATGGGATGGGATGCCACAGTGGTACGGCTGCAGGCCTTATCTTGCTTAGAGTCCTTCTTTCCAAGGCCAGTGCAGTCCAGAGTGGTCATGTCCAGCCATGGTTGTAATGGTCTTCTGCAACTGCTGGACTATCTTCACAGTGATTACCGAGTGTCCAAAACAGCTGGGCTGCCATAAGAGCAGTCTGGCTGGTTGCCATCGTAGGGACTGCTGGCTGACAGTTCCCCACTCAAGGCTGCCTGGCGTAAGGGAAGGGCCTGTCAAATGACAGCTGCTCATGACCATTTTAATCATTCATAGAGAGCATTAAAAGATGGTTACAGTAACGACTTAGCAAAAGCTTCATACAGAACTAACAATTCTAACAGCATTTAACAGTACTTAATAGCATTTAGCAGTGCTTAAAGTGCTTAACTCTTGCCCCAGGGCCCCAGGAGGAGGTAGGTCCCTCCAATTTGCCTCCGGTCCTTTCATATCCTCTTTGTCTCCTTGGGTTTTTCTTCTTCTAATCTGCTAATCAGCATCAGTTCCAGGCCACTTGATTTCACAATGCTTGCTTATTTTTTTATACAGTAATTCTAGAGAGTTGTCAGCATCTCTGAGTGATTTCAAATTCCTTTGTGAATCTACAGAAATTTTCTGAATCAAATGCATAGGTATCGTGAATATTTTCCTATTTTTCTAGCTCTAGGTATTCCATTTTAATATTCTATGGGTCATGCAATTATTGGAAATTGAAGAGAATAGCTTCCTTTCTGGTAACTCCTTCTGTAAGACAATTTCCTGTAATTGTCCTGGGAAGGAGAGAGGTTGAATGAACCTCTCTGATTTTACGAGGACAGAAAAATCTCTGATAAACTGGAAGATTCTCCCCGATCACTCCAAATTCCCTTTGTTGTTGCTGTTAGGTGCCGTCGAGTCGGTATCCGACTCATAGCGACCCTCTGTACCACAGGGGAAACACTATTGTCGGTGCTTCTCTGCTGTTCATAGGGTTTTCAATGGCAGATTGATTTTTGGGAGGGGGTTGCCAGGTCCTTCTCCCAAGCGTACAGCTTCTGGTGTTCCCAGGCGGTCTTCCATCCAGGTACTAACCAGGCCCGACCCTGCTTAGCTTCCGAGATCTGACGAGATCGGATGCCACAGGGCTACGGCTGCAGGCAAATTCCCTTTAGTTTGGTTCTTTCTGTCTTTTTCTCAGTCTCCCGTTTTCCATCTCATCCCACCTGAAACATGTCTGGTAATAAGTTTCCTGATCTTGGGCTTTATTGCATTTTGGTCCTCAGTATTTTACAAGTACACTGAGACATCTGTAATGGGAATGGAGAAATGTATTGAGGTC
Organism: Pedetes capensis; assembly: GCA_007922755.1. Taxonomy (NCBI): domain Eukaryota; kingdom Metazoa; phylum Chordata; class Mammalia; order Rodentia; family Pedetidae; genus Pedetes; species Pedetes capensis. Next base: position 98,859 of record VMDO01004309.1, on the reverse strand, counting down.
CTGCCTTGCATCACTCTCTACTCTTCCCTGAGATATTTAAATTTTAATCTCTACCCCACTCCTCCAAGGTAGACATGACTGTCTCACTTTCTTGCCATGTACATTAAACTTCAATGGTGTTGGCAAAGGGACAGCCCAGGAGGAGAATTCGTTTGGTCTTGTTTTCCCAATGTTGTTGTTGTTGTTAGGTGCCGTCCAGTCGTGTCCAACTCATAGCGACCCTTATAGGGTTTTCAATGGCTGATTGTTTCAGGATTGTCTTGGGAGTGGATTGCCAGGTCCTTCTCCCATTTTTGCAGTGCTGGGAATCGAACTTGGGACCTCAGAGATAGAGACTTGCTATCTTGGCAATCTGATTCTTGAACTCACCTTTGGATTCCTTGGGCCAATGGGAGTCCCCTTTTTTTCCAGCCTAGCATAGGTGGATTTCTGTCATGGACAACCCAAGAATCCTGACTAACAAGTGTACTTATTTACACTTGTTACAAAGCCACTAGATTACAAGCCCTTTGACATTATTTCCTGAGTCTATACCTATTCTCTGATCTCTAACAGAAAGAAAGGGAAACTTTTCTGAAACAAACATTAGACTAGATTGGTTGCAAATTAAGCAGAATATTTGAGAGCAGGATTATTTTACAAATTTAGGCCAGATAGCTTGTTAGAATAAAGCTCCTTTGAACTTGAAAATTCTGTTAGTTATCACTAAGGCATGAGTGCACTAAGCCCTGAAAATTCCTGCCATGAGGATTTGGGCTTCTTCTCAGAAGATAACTGTCAGTGTGTTCCTGAAGCTTTCCCAGAAGTCATTCGGGAACAGCTAGGTGGTAAAAGAGGAAGGAGGAGGAGGAGGAGGCGGAGGGAATGAAGCTAACTGCCTGGGAGAAGACTCTGGTGAAAGGTGGGTCGATAAGAGGCCACAGGACCTTTGTGCTTCATTGTCTAAAACATCATCCAGTGCACCCTAGCCAGGGCAGCTGCCTGCCTACAAGGTGCAGAACTCTGCTTGTGCAACTCTAAGTAACACAGGACTCCTGCTTAGAGTAAAAATGTATTTCTTGGATCCTAAATACAATAAGTACAGCAGAACCTGTACGTGTTGGCTAATATGCTCTAATATCTCTATTTTCCCTCCATATATATATATATGTATACATCTATATATATATGTATGTGTGCATATATATATATATATATATATATATATATATATATGTATCTGAAGGCTGGGATTTAGCTCAGTTGGTAGAGCGCTGCGCTGCAGTCTCTGAGGTCCCGAGTTCAATTCCCAGCACTGCAAAAATGGGGAGAAGGACCTGGCAATCCACTCCCAAGGCAATCCCGAAACAGTCAGCCATTGAAAACCCTATGAGGGTTGCTATGAGTCAGATACCGACTTGACAGCACCTAACAACAACAACAACAACAACAACAACAACAACAACAACAATAACATCTACCTATCTATATCTATATGTACATCTCTCTCTCTCTCTCTCTCTCTCTCTCTCTCTCCATAGATATCTCTATATCTCTCTATCTATCTCTTTTGTATTGGCTTTGCTGACAAAACACTTCTTTTTCCTGCTCTCTCTGCAGCCCAACTTCTCTGACCATCCCCTTGCACAGAGGTCTGTTTTGCTTGGCCCCGCATGACAGGCCTCAGTCTGCATCTCCTTCCTGATCGGTCTCTTAGAGCTAATGCACTCAGTTTCTTTTCCCTTATTACAAAGCTTATTTGAAAGAAGTTGATTGCCTGAGTTTGAATGGAGCCTCTATCTCTTACCCAATCCTCTGTGGTAATCAGGGTCAGGTGACTTTGACAGGCAATCCACCAGCTAGAACTTGCTTAAGAAAATACTGCAACAATTTCCACTTGGAACTACTTGGCAATAGTGTTTCTATAAGCATTCTTTATTTTTCAACACTGGGAGGTTGAACCCAGGGCTTCACACATGGTAGGTAAGTGTTTCTCCACTGAGCTGCAGCCCGTGCCCATTTTTTTACTTCTTATCTTGAGACAGGGTCTCACTAGTTGTTCAGGCTGGGCTGCCTCTGGCCTCAAATGCACAGCCTCCTGGTCTCTTGCCTCAGCCTCCCGAGTCCCTGAGATTACAGGCATGCCCTACAGTATGCAGGACTCTATAAGGATTCTTCACTATAGGAAATAACCTACTTGTACATTTATTTTTGGAAAATCCAGGTTGTTTGGTGTGTTTCAAGCCTGTTCCAAACCAGAATATTTTTTACCTACAGTGAATTTTCCAGGAAGGTGTCTGCTGTGAATGGTGAGGCAGCCTTGAACTTCACGTGTAGGTCTTGTCTTGTCTACAGCAGCTTACAAGGCTGCCAGGTGGTAGTATTTTATGCAGCCGATAGCTTCCTCTTACAAGGTTGCATATTTTTCTAATTTAACCCGTGTACATGTTCATATACTCCTTGAAAGAAATAAGGCAAGAGAGCAACAACAAGATAAATGAAGGCAGGGCATGCAGTTGGGGGAAGAATGAGGTGCTGTTGGTTTGGTTGCTTTCTACACAGTGACTTGATTGATAGGATGGAAGCAGGACAAGACAAGAGAAAACAAAAATGAGGTTTAAGCCTATTAATCAGATTAAAGATCACAGTGTAGGAGTCATCCTGTGAATACAATTGGCTGAGATCCAAGAGTACATAAAAACATCCGTGTAACACGAAGAGAATGAGGAGATGGGGTGAGGGTAGTAGAGGTACTTGAGCTTGTGGTGCTGTGTTCTTTCTTTTGCCCTTAAGTAAATGCACAGTCCTGTCTCTGCCTCCTGATATCTGTCTCTTGGGGTTGGTCTTGTCTTCATGTAGACAGAAGGGGTGTTGAAACCAGGGATAGGAGCAATGACAGAGCATAAAGTATATTTTATGTAAGCTTGAGGGCAACCAAGAAGCAAAATCCTATGTTGTTGTTGTTGTTAGGAGCCGTCAAGTCGGTATCCAACTCATAGCAACCCTCATAGGGTTTTCAATGGTTATTTCGGGATTGCCAGGTCCTTCTCCCATTTTTGCAGGTGCTAGGAATTGAACTCAGGACCTCAGAGATTGCAGCGCAGCGCTCTACCTACTGAGCTAAATCCCAGCCATGTACAAAGGATAAAAAGGATTCAATGCCTACCACTATTTAATCCCAAAGAACTTCAGGAGAGGAGGAAAGGAGCAAAAGGTCAACAAAAAGACCTGAAAGCAATCGACACAGCAATTAGTCTTTGTCCTCCAACAATTGCCTTGAATATAAGTGGATTAAATTCTCCAATCAAAAGACATAGAGTGGCTGAATGAATGTTTTTCAAAAAAGATCCTCCTGTTTGTTGCCTTGAAGAGACTCCCCTGAACTTAAGGACAGCGAAGGGATAGAAAAAGATATTCCAGACAAACAGAAACTAAAAGAGATCAGGGGTAGCTATCATTATATTAGACAAAAGAGACATGAGTGAAAAACTGTAAAAGATACAGGGGAAGTCATCCTATATGATAAAAGGGTCAATATAATAATTATGAATATACTGGGGATTAGGTCAGTTGGTAGAGTGCTGCTACTCCATACTCTCTAAGGACCCATGTTTGATGACCAGCACCACAAAAACGGGAGGACATGGCAATCCACTCCCAAAGCAATCCCCAAACAATCAGCCATTGAAAACCCTGTGAATAGCAGAGAAGCAATGACATAGTGCTGGACATGGCACAGTGTTGGGTAGTGTTTTGTTCTGTTGTATATTGGGTCACTATGAGTCAAACCCGACTCAACAGCACCTAACAACAAAATATACATTAACTAACTATGTAAAACAAATATTAACAGGTGTGAAGGGAGAAATAGACTGGAGTACGGTAACAGTAGAGGAATCAATATCACACTTTCAACAAGGGTGGGATCATATGGACAGAAGAGGAATGTTTTCAATAGGGAACCTTGGCCTTGAACGTGTTACATCAGATGAACCTGACAGACACATACAGAATAATCCATCCAGCAATGTCAGAATATACCTTCTTCTCAAGCACACGCAGAATGTTTTATGGAATATATCATACGTTAGTCCAAAAAATAAGTCTTGGCATTTAACAAGACTGAAACCATATTAAGTATCTTTCCCAACCACAATGAAACTAGAAATTGATAATAGGAATTTTGAACTACATGGATATTAAACAACACAGTCTTGAAAAAATGGTGGGTCAAAGAACAGATTAAAAGAGAATTTTAAAATACCTTGTGACAAACAAAAATGGAAGCATAGTATGCCAAAACCTACGGGATTCAGTTAAAACAGGTAAAAAAGAAAAGAAAAGTAAAACAAGAGAAAGGGCACACATGTTTACCATACACAAGTTTCCTATTTTATACTGCATGGGAGCCATATAAGATATGGAACTTCAAGAAGGACCAGATAATTGAGAAATAAATACCTCTTCATAGGGGTGAGACAATTTATGGTATGTGGCAAGAGCAGTTTTAAGACAGAAGTTTATAGCCGGGCATGGTGGCACATGACTGTAATCCCAGCAGCTCAGGAGGCGGAGGCGGGAGGATCTCCAGACCAGAGGCAGTCTGTGTAACTTAGTGAGACCCTGTCTCAAAAAGTCAAAAAATGGGCTGGAGGCACAGCTCAGTGGTCGAGCACTTGCAAAGCATGCAGGTGCAAGGCTCTGGGTTCAACCCCCAGTACTGGAAAAAAAAAAGTTTATAGTAATAAATGCCTATGTCAAAAACAAAGAAAGATCCCAAATAAACTGAGAGCAGGCCTAAGTTCACTTTAAAATCACTCTGGTTACTTGAAAAATAGCCCTCAACAAACTCTGATAAGGGCAGCTGTGTCACAAGATGGCTGTGCCTGCTGAAGGGCTGGGTTAAGAAAAAGGTGGCGTCACAAGATAACCTTATAAAAGGTCAAATTCGGGGAATTCCTGTAAAGGGCTGAGCTCTGGAAAGTGGAAGCTTACATTGTACTCCCTCACCCTTTAAGCTGCCCTATAAAACCCAAACCGACCAGACCTGAGCTGCTGTTCCCTCCATATCCAGTCCTGGGGTTAGGGGTAGCTGACTGGCCAGTCTATTAAAGCTTCCTTCTGCTCCCAATCCATTTGTGCGTTGAGGTATTTTTCTGGGTCAAGCAACTGGGTACAACAAAACAACCTAATGTTATATCTTAAGAAACTAGAAAAAGAAAAAAAAAACAAACTAAGCCCAAGTTAAAAGGAAGGAAATAATAAATATCAGAGCAGAAATAAGTGAAACAGAGACTAGTAAAATAGCAGGAAAAATAAAAATTGATCTCATTTTTTTAAAAGGTGAAATCAACAAACCTTTAGCTAGGCTAAGAAAAAAACAAAGATTCAAATAAAGCCAGAAATGAAGACAGAGATGTCACAACTGATATCTATGAATACAGGGGATTATAAGAGGTTATTGTTAACAATATATGCCAAGAATTGCTTTATCTGGAAGAAATGGACAAATTCCTAGAAACATATAACCTGCCAACACTGAGTTATGAAGAAATAGAAAATCTGAACAGACCAATAGTGAGTAAGGAGACCGAATCAGTAACAAAAAGTCTCCCACTACAAAAGAGCCCAGGACTTAATGGCTTCACTGCTGAATTCTACAAAACACTTAAAGAACTAACACTAATCCTTCTCAAACTCATCCAAAAAAGTTGAAGAGGGAATATTTCCAAATTCATTTTCTGAGGCTAGCATTATCCTAATACCAAATTCAGACAAGGACACTAGAAGAAAAGAAAGTTATTGGCTAATATCCCTGATAAATGTAGATCCAAAAATTCTTGGGCAAATACTACCACACTGAATCTAATAGCAATTAAAAGGATCATTCATCATGATCAAATGGGATTTATGCTTGGAATGCAAGGATGGTTCAATATATGCAAATCAGTAAAAGCGAGACATTGCATTAACAGAATGAAACACAAAAGCCACACCATCATCTCAATAAATGTAGATATAGAATTTGAAAAGTCTGAACATCTTTCATGATAAAACCTCTCAATAGATTAGGTATAGGATGAATGTACTGTAGTGCACTAATGGCTTCCTATGAATGGCCTAAATTAATATCATAGCCAACAATGACAAGTTAAAAGCTCTTCCTTTAAGTTCAGAAGCCAGACCAGGGTGTTCACCCTGCCATTTCTGTTCAACATGCCACTAGATGTCCTTGCTGGAGCCTTTAGGCAAATGAAAAAAACAAATCTGGAAGGAACAAGGTACCTTGTCTCCATTTGTATATGACTTGATATGTTGTTGTTGTTAGGTGCCCTGAGTCACATCTGACTTGTAGTGACCCTATGTGCAACAGAATGAAACACTCCCCAACCTTGTGCCATGCCCAGCACTATATCAGTGCTTCTCTGCTATTCATAGGGTTTTCAGTGCCTGATTATTTTGGGATTGCTTCAGGAGTGGATCGCTATGTCTTTCTCCCATTTTTGTGGTGCTGGGGATTGAACCCAGGGCCTCAGAGAGGACAGAGCAGAACTCTACCAACTGAGCCAAACCCCAGCTCTATGACTTGATATAAAAAACTCTAAACACCACCCAAAACTATTTGATTAATAAACAAATCATTAAGTCTATAGGTTACAAAATCAGCATACAAAAGTCAGTAGTATTTCTAAAAGATTGTTTTTTTGGAGGTAGTTGGGATAAAACGCAGGGTCTTGTGCATACTAAATAAGTGCTTTACCACTGAGCTATAGCCATGGCCCAGTAATATTTCTATATATTAACAATGTTGTTGTTGTTGTTGGGTGCCTTCGAATTGGTATCCGACTCATAGCGACCCTCATAGGGTTTTCAATGGCTGACTGTTTCAGGATTGCCTTGGGAGTGGATTGCCATGTCCTTCTCCCATTTTTGCGGTGCTGGGAATTGAACTCAGGACCTCAGAGACTGCAGTGCAGCGCTCTACCAACTGAACTAAATCAAATATATGCAAATCAGTAAAAGTGAGACATTGTATTAACAGAATGAAACACAAAAGCCACACCATTATCTCAATAAATGTAGAAATAGAATTTCTATCTAACCCACACTAGCCCACACTAACAATGGGCTACCCAACAAAGAGGGAAGACAATTCCATGTACAATAACTACTGAAAACCCCAAACCAAAAAACTTAGCGCAGAATCATTGGCTTCTGGGAGAGACCAGGGAACAGGAGCCAATGCATGATTCTATTCCACGATGGAATTAGTTTTATTTAACGTTGCTTCCTTAGTGCCTAGCACTGTGCCTGGCACAGGAGGAGAGTCTCAGAAAACGTCCCTGGTGAATGAAGAGGAAACCTAAGCTCACTGAGATTTTGGGTGAAATTCAGGGCACGAGACAGGGCTCGAGCCTGAGGGCAATGCCAGGTTGTCAGGAAGCTATTGCAGTGGACCTGGGTCCTGGACTCTGAATAATGCCTTTTCCAGCTATGATGCCAAAAGTGTCACCACCCACCTCTGCTTCGAAGGACTTAAGCTCTAACCTTGAAAACTATTTTAGCTCTTGCCGGTGGCTGATACTATGGATTCTCCATTGAAAAAAAGAAACAAAACCATCAGACAGTCTGTTTTCATCCTTGTGAACGGACACTTGCCTGGCCTGGCCCTACGTTCCTTAATTCATTTCGGTTCTCCAGTAGAAGGCTGTTTGCTTCACTTAATAATAGGGCTGTCATTCAGTTTGAATTTTAACAGCAGGGTGAGGAACAGAGAGACCTGTGCCCAGTGCAGACTCAGGATCAGGGAAACAGAAGCTCAGTAAGAGAAAGCTCACTGGAAACCTGAGGAGGGAGCGCTTTGTAATCAGCAGGTGGGGAGGAGAAATTGAATCAGAGGCCCACTTCCCCTGGCAGCGGGGCTGGCTGGGAACACAGGCTGGCCAGTGCTGCTGAGAACGAAAGGCTGCAGGGCTGAGACCCCAGAGGACACATGAGAGGGGAGAGAGTGATCTGCTCCGTGAGGTGTCGTTGTCCCAAGCCTGGGTTCCCAGGCACGGGAAGTGGGAAAGGGAGAGTGTGTACCTGCCACCACCGACCCAAGCGAGACTCATCCAGCTGACCTTGCCCTGCCTCAGCTCAGCAGTGCTGCAGTGTGTTTGTGGGTTCCTAGTGGGGAGTGAGGTTAGCTCAAATGCAGCAGGGAAATGGAATCTTCTTGGAACAAGTGTGTGTTTTGCTGAATAGGATCCAAACCTGTTAAACAGAAGCCTATTTACCCCCAAACAAGGAAGAATCCTTGCTGTGGTTTGGATATGAAGTGTACCCCCAAACATCTGGTGAATTGAAGGTTACCTGATGCAAGCAGTATTCAGAGGAAGGGCTTCTGGGAAGTGATTAGGTCACTAGGACTCTGACTTCATGAGTGGATTACTCCATTGATGTGTTCAAAATCTGAGTAGCCTACTGGGAGGTGGTGGAACTGTGGAAGCTGGGACCTAGATGGGAGAAGCTTGTCACTGAGGAGGTGTCTTCGAAGGGTATATGTCAGTCCTGGCTCCTGTCCATCTCTGTTCTCTGCTTCCTGGCTGCCATGAGGTAAACATCTTTCTCTGCCATATGCTTCCATCACCATGATATTCTGTCTGGCCTCAGGCCCAAAGCAATGGATCAAGCCATCCTTGCATTGAAATCTCTGACATTGTACTGTCACATTTAGCAATGTTCATTGGGGTTCTCTTATGCCTGAGGTACTGCAGGCTACTTGTGTAGATGAGGTAGAGATTCTGATACTCATCCCATAGAGAGCAGAAAGGGCCCCCCCAAAGTGCTTGGGGACTAGAGTTCAAGGTCAAGGTGGGACAGGCTGTTCAGTGGATGAGGTAGTGGCAGGACATAATGAACAAGTTGGAATGGGTCTCAGCTGGATTCTTCTTCGAGCAGAGCCTAAAACCCCCTTACAGCAGTAGCTGACCTTAGAGGTGTATTCTGGGAATGAGAGGGAGTCAGGAACCAGGAACTGGAAGCCAGGAAAGAGCAGCAAGGAGTGCTGGCACTCCATGGGCTCCCAGGGTGCCATCTGTAGGCCTTTCTGATGAGCCTCAGGAAAGGCATTGCAGGCCTGTCCTACATTAGCCAAGATGACCCTGCCCAAAACTCTTCCAAGGCTGCATGGAACAAGCAAAAGACAGAGTTGAAGAGATCTGATTCCAAAAGAGACATCCCATATAGTGTCCAGGAGCTTCCCGGGGGCCTGAGTGCCATGTACGCCCAGACACAGACCTGTTCACTTCCAAATATTGGGGAAAATGTCTAGCTCCTGTAGTGCCTTCTCTTCGGATAATTCCCCTCCATGCCCATATTATTGACACGTAAGTAGAACCCTGTTCTTCACTCACATTTTAGGCATGGGAGGAAGGAAGGAGAGGAGAGGTGTGGGAGTGAGGTGAGGGCAGAGGGAGGAGGGACCAGTATGGCAGCCACCACCTTGCTGGAGCCCACGTCCTGCTCTCTTGGAGTTTCAATTCTAGGGGGCAAGAGAGAGATCTGTTGTTGTTGTTAGGTGCCGTCCAGTCGTATCCGACTCAGAGCATCCCTCATAGGGTTTTCAATGGCTGACTGTTACGGGATTGCCTCGGGAGTAGATTGCCAGGTCCTTCTCCCATTTCTGCGGTGCTGGGAATCGAACTCAGGACCTTAAAGACTGCAGAGCGGTGCTCTACCAACTGAGGTACATCCCAGCCCAAGGGAGAGATCTAGAAAACCGTAATCAGTGTGCCCACCTGGGAAAGAGGTGACAGGAAACTCAAGCAATGTAAGGGAATCTGGACCCTGCAGGCAGGAAAAGTCCCTTTGGGAAGATGGCATCTGAGCTGCGACCTGAGCAAAGGGAGGGATGGACCCAAGCAGCTGGACAGGGGAGAGTCTACGCTTGGGGGTGGTTGGCAATTCCCAATGGCAGGTATGCATTCATGGAATTATCTGGGTAATGCCACCCCACGCTGTGGGGACAGGGGCCACACTGTCTTATTCTCTGTTGCCCTCTCTTGTCCTGGTGTTTGGTACTTAGTACTGCTTGCTGAATGAAGGAAGGCCTGAATTTGCCCACCCCTGTGCCAAGCATCCTTTCTAGAATATATATCCTCCTTTCCTGTGTGGGTCTGGGCAGATGCCACGCTATTGCATCTGCTGGATTACATGCCAAACGAGACAGCTGTCTTTGAGGCCATGGGAATGGGCTTATTCAAGGCTTCTTTTCCTGCTTTATTTGGGACCTTGTAGGACATGGACTTTAGAGTCTGGGAAGAATGGTCAATGGTTGATAAGAGAGGTTCTATCCCTCTGAGCACTGGCTCCCACACATGGCAGGAACCGCTCTCCTCATCTTCACACTAAGCAAGACAAGGCACAGGAAGGCTCCTGGAAGAGCATGGGCAGTGAAGGAAGGGAGGAGGTCATTCCTGGAACTGCCACCTTGTGTTTTCCAAATCCACTGGCCACACTCACTCACCTGGAGGTTCTGATGTGGGAGCTGCGTAGGGCCTGAGGACACGTGGTTTTAGAGGCTCTCAGCAAATGCTGTTTCATAGGTGGGTTTGCCAAACCCTGGGCCAGTCCACTCCACTGTGGTCAATGCTGATGGTTGTTGAAGACCAGATGGTCTCAGTTCAGGGAGCAGAAAACTTTTTCTATCCAGGGCCAAATAGAAAACGTTTTAGACTTTGGAGGCCACATAGTCTGTGTTGCAACAGCTCCACTCTGCCATCCTGTGAAGAACAATAACATCGTGGATGATATCCACACAAATGGGTGTGGCCATGTACCAATAAAACTTCAATTACAAGGATGGATAGTGGGCCACATTTGGCAGTTTACAGACCTCTGGTCTCATTCATTGTTAGACAGTTGGGGTTGGTAGAAGTTTGTTATTTATATGAAATATCCCAGAAGGCAAATTATATCGGGCCTATTTCACGTTCAGAAAACTATAATACAGACTATTATATATCTCCACTTACACATGTTTGTGTATAATATGTATGTGCGTGAGTGTGTGTATGTGCGTGTAGTTTATTGTTGGCTTCCTTTATGCACCTTCTCTCTTACAGACACTGTCTTTTACATAGGACTGGTCTTTATAATGATGTTTGGGAAATCAAGATTCTATACATAGCCGGGCGAGGTGGTGCAGAACTATAATCCCAGTGGCTCAGGAGGGGGAGGCAGGAGGATCGCAAGATCGAGACCAGAGGCAGTCTGCATAACTTAGTGAGACCCTGTCTCAAAAAGTAAAAAAATGGGCTGATGGTGGAGCTCAGTGGTCCAGCACTTGCAGAGCATGCAGGCGCAAGGCCCTGGGTTCAACCCCCAGTACCGCAAAAAAAAAAAAAGATTCTATTCATATCTATTGTTGGTTTTGGTATATGAGGAGGACCCAACAAGCCATGTGTGTTCCCCCCACATAATGCTCAAAAAAAAATCTTGGGGTCATCATCTTGATGCCAAATAAAGTGGGCCCTTGGGGGCTCACAGAATCCTTTGTTAACCATGTGATGAGCATTTGGCATGGGGTGTGGGCCTGGATGGCAGATGGACACATATAGAAAGTCATTCTTTCAATAGATGCGAGGAAAAGGGCCACACAACGTCCGGGGAGCTAGGCCCCACCCCCAGGTGCCCACTGCCCTACGCCAGCGTGCCCCACCTTCTGTCCCACAGGAGGGAGGGGTACCGGAGGTCTGCTGGGACTGTACCAGCTGGTAGGCTACGCTTGCTGTTGCCCCTGGGTATTTGCTGATAAATATAGCATGTCAGGAATTTGTGTAGCACAACTCATTGAGAGCCTAATTCACACACATAAGAAAGCATGGCCAAGCTTGACAACACACGTGTTTGTATGAAGTAAATATGCAAAAAGCAGCACACCCACACTCAGGCTATAGCAATGACTCTCCGTCCTTGGCTCCCATAGCCTGGCCTGCAATCAAAGATCCACCCTGTGGGCACCAACAGAGAAGGCCTGGCCATCCCTCATGGAGAGAAGCGGCAGGGTCTGAGTGGTCCAGCTTTTCCTTTTGGGTTAAATTGTCCCAGGATGTATGTAGAAAGGAAACTGAGTTTGATGTTTCCTGAGAACGTCAATCATAATCCTTACCCCCACCTCCTGCTTGCCACCATCTATTCTTTACAATCAAACATGTTATTGTTGTTGTTAGGTGCTGGCGAGTTGGTATCCAACTCATAGCGACCCTGGGTACAACAGACAAAACACTATTATTGTCAATGATTCTCTGCTGTTCATAGGGTTTTCAATGGTGATTGATTTTATGGAGTGGGTTGCCGGGTCCTTCTCCCAAACAATCAAACGTGGTGTCTAATAAAGTCCTTGCTTTTCTTCATTCAAAATCTACTGGAGACACTGGAGTAGAATAAGAAAGCACCGTGTGTTGTCTTCAAAGAACTCGCTCCTCCCCGTGGGTTTGAAGGAGAGACAGATGATTTTTCTCTTGACCGTGGCTTGCTTTGGCTTTCAGCGGCTTTAGAAATGGCTTTGAATATTTAATTGGGGTACGTGGCATGGAGCTGAACACCAGTGGGTGCTAAATAAATGATTATCGATTGCAAAAAGGGGAGAGAGAAAACATGGTGGATAAATGTGGCAATATGGCTCGAGCCCCTGCTGCAGTATTCTCTATGTTGCAACTTCTGGAGGGTCAAACTAGCATGATTTTTAAACATGATAAGACTAGAAACAAAGTTTTCTGTTTACAGAAGAGAAACAAGGTATACATAGGAGAAAATGGATTCCTTTTATGTTCCTTCCTCCACTGAACAAATATTTGTTGAACAGCTACACCCGATGCCTGAAAGAGCACCCCGATTTCGCCACATTGAGGCTGTCACTTGGCACAGCTGAGATATGTAGCTGGGGAGTGGAATCCCCAGGCAGGCTCATGTCCTCTTTCTCCCCTAGTTAAGAGGCCCAGGGCCCCAAATGGGGCATAGTATTCTCAGCCCCTCTGTTTTATTCTCGTGCCCCAGCAGGCAGGAACTAACTGAAGGGGAAGTGGGTCGCACCAGCCCTGGTAATGCGGTCCTGTGGATCCCACACATCTGTTTTGTTAAGGGCTGCTGGCAGTCAGCACTGTGCCTCAGAGAGAGGAGGAAAACGTCGGTACCCACCTGACAAGTGAAGCGCCCATAAATAAAAACGTCATTTTCCCTCCAAAAGGGAAACCGAATTATGAATTCAGAAACTCCCAGTCATCTGTTTTTATTGTTGCCTAATGCTTTTGAGCTCTGCGCAGGCCCTGCAGAAAATCATCTCGGAAACCTCATAATGAGGACATCTTTCATAGTCGTAAATGCTAATCCCATTGGAGAACAGATTAAGAATTCACAGGCATGCCTTTCTGGCATCAGGTACCCTGAGTTCCTTTACTTTTTGAATAATTCATTATCTAAATACCTCGATGCATGTCCTGTGTAGCCCTGTATATGATATCAGGGGCAAGGGAAAGGAGGAGACTCGTTTTCCATGAATCCCAACTGTAAACACACTCAAGACTCACTGGGGTTGATTTGACGTCATGGGATGGCCATTGGTGACAATGTCACTGTGTTAGGCACACCAGGGACCAATTTAGGGAAACTAAATAGGAGCTCATGCAGACATTAGCCAGGCCAGCGATCTCATTTTCATCAGTGACTGAGTTCTTTGAGAAAAGAACAGCAAAGCGTCCCGGAAGTTGTTTCCAACAACAGGCACTAAACATGGCTTCGGCTGATGTGTTCCTGTGCTCGGCTGGGAAGGCTTTAGGATGAGGGGTGTGGGACAGAGTGAGGAGTGATGTCCCCCAGTTGGCTTGTGTTCATAGAAGACCATCCTCCTACACTCCATGCCATGCCCCTTCCGTGATGTGCAAACTCTCTTGTTGTTGTTGTTGTTAGGTGCCGTCGAGTCTGACTCATAGCGACCCTATGTACAGCAGATCGGAACACTTCCCAATTCTGTGCCAGGCACATGATCTTATTTATGTTTAAGCCCATTGTTGCAGACACTGTGTCAATCCAGCTGGTGGAGGGTTTTCCTTTTTTTTGCTGACCTGCCACTATCTCAAACATGATGTCCTTCTCCAGGGATCGATCTCTCCTGACTGTATGTCCGAAATATGTAAGACACAGTCTAGCCATCCTTGCTTCCAAGGAGCACTCTGGTTGTACCTCTTCTAGGACAGATCTGTTGGTTCTTTTGGCAGTCCATGGTATATTCCATAGCCATCTCTAGCACCATAATTCAAAAGCATCAATTCTTCTCCTGTCTCCCTTGTTCAATGTCCACCTTTCACAGCCATATGATGTGACTGAAAATACCATGGCATGAGTCAGGCACACCTTCATCTTCAATGTAACATCTATACTTTTTCAATACTCTAAAGAGATCTTTTGCCACAGCTTTTCTCAGAGCAATGCATCTTGTGATTTCTTGACTGCTACTTCCATGAGTGTTGATTATAGAGCCAAGCAAAGCAAAATCATGGACAACCTCAATCTTTTCTCCATTTATTGTAAAGTTGCAGACTGACCCATGGTAAGGATTTTTGTTTTGTTGATGTTCAGTTACAATCCATACTGAAGGCTATGATCTTTGATCTTCATCAGTAAATGTTTTAATCCTCGTCCTTTTCAGCAAGCTGAGTTGTGTCATCTGCATAACGCAGGTTGTTAATGAGTCTTCCTCTAATCCTGATGCCTTGTTCTTCCTCATAAAGTCCAACTTCTAGGATTATTTGCTCAGCATAGAAATTGAAGAGATATGGTGAAAGTATACAGCCCTGATGCATACCTTTCTCAACTTTAAACAAGGCAGTGTGTTCTTGTTCTATTCATAGGGTTTTCAATGGTAGATTGATTTTTGGGCATGGGTTGCTGGGTCCGTCTCCCAAGCCTGCAGCACCTGGTATTCCCATGCGGTCTCCCTTCTAAGTACTAACCAGGCCTGACCCTGCTTAGCTTCTGAGATCTGACAGGATCAGATGGCACAGTGTTATGGCTGCTGGCTCGAACTCTCTTATTGGAGGCCCTTATTGTGACTAAAATAGCTGCTTGCCAAGGTCTCTAGCACCTGACCAGTGAGTGAGCTGTCATGGAAGTGGGATGCCCTTTGCATCTGCATTTCTGGTACTTGGTACAGTGCCTGGCACTGAAACGCTTTTCATCCCATTAGTATATGAATGGTGCTTCAAAGATGAACAAAACTCTGTTATTTGCAAATAACAGAAACCCAAGCCGAGTAACTTACACCAACGGGGAAAGTATTATGAAGATACCAGAGTGTTTTGTTGAACCCACAGGCAGAAGGAGCCAGGGCTCCACACAGCAGGATGGGGCCATCCGTGGCCTCTGCCTCTCTGTGCCAGCTGCCACCTGCACCAGCAGTGCCCCCAGTGTTTCATGCCACAGCCCCAAGCACCCACACCTATGCTATTCCAGGACCAAGTCTCTGTAGGGCAGACTTGGATTGGGCTCCTGTGGGTTGGGTGCACCCTGAGGCCACTCAGGTGGAACTCAGTACTAGGTTCTCCAGAGTGCTCTCAGCCAGCCTGGGCTGCCATGATGAAATAGACATGGAAGCCTAAAGACTGGGTATTTCTCTGAACCTCTGAGGTCAGGGTGCCAGCATGATTGGGTCCCTGTTGTTGTTAGGTGCTGTTGAGTCATGTCTGACTCATAGCGACCCTCATAGGGTTTTCAATGGCTGACTTTTTTGGGATTGCCTCAGAAGTGGATTGCCAAGTCCTTCTCCCATGTTTACAGTGCTGAGAATCGAACTTGGGACCTCAGAGACTGCAGAGCAGCGCTCTACCAACTGAGCTAAATCCCAGCCTGATTAGGTCCCTAGTCTGACTTTTTCTGGCTTGCAGACAGCCATCTTCTCCTGTGTCCTATATGGTTTTTCCTAGTGGGTTCTTCTGTGTGGGGCTAAGAGGGGTTCCTTGGCTCTCTTCTCATAAGGCCACTAATCCTGTCAGGAGAGCCCCACCCTCCTGGCCTAACTTAACCCTAAGTACTTCCTGCAGGCCCTGTATTCCAGTACTGACACACTGGGGGTTAGAACCGCAATAGATGAATTTGGGGAACACACAACCAGACCATAAGGACGACAGGATCTCATTGGCCCCGTTTGACCTCGCTGTCCACCCCTGGGCCCATCAGTGAGGTCAGAGACCAGGTGTTGCTGCAGAACTGGCCGGGTCCCGCAGGGCCTGAGCGAACCGGCCAGTGTCTGCGCTCTTGAGCCGAGTGTGTGAGCGCCTGGCTCTGCTTCTTGTTTGTGCCTGTAGACATGACCGACTTTCCGTCCTCAGGTGAGGACTCCATCTGTGCTGTGCCTGGCCCTTTGTCTTTCCACTGTTTCATCGGTGTCCACGTTAAAAATCTGCATTTAAGGCCCTGCACAGTGGTGCCTGCCTATAATCGCAGCAGCTCGGAAGGCGGAGCCAGGAGGATTGCAAATTTGAGACCAGGGGCAGTCTGCATAACTTAGGGAGACCCTGTCTCAAAAAGTAAAAAAAAAAAAAAAAAAAAAAAAAAAAAAAAAAAAAAAAAAAAGAAAGGGCTGAGGGTGGAGCTCAGTGGTCCAGCACTTGCAGAGCACGCAAGAGACAGGCCCTGGGTTCAACCCCCAGTTGTTGTTGTTGTTAGGTGCCGTTGAGTCGGTATCCGACTCATAGCAACCCTCACAGGGTTTTCAGTGGCTGAGTGCTTCGGGATTTCCTTGGGAGTGGATTGCCAGGTCCTTCTCCCATTTTTGCGGTGCTGGGAATTGAACTCGGGGCCTCAGAGACTGCACTGCAGCGCTCTACCAACTGAGTTCAATCCCAGCCCTCAACCCCCAATACCACTCACACACAAAAAAACTGCGTCTGATAAGGGTTATTTTTGTGTGTGGTACGAGGGGGTTGAACCCAGGGCCTTGCACAGACTTTTTGCACATGTGCCACTACTGAGCTGCACCCAGCCCCTTCTTTATTTTTTATCTTGAGATTAGGGTCTTGCTAAATTACCCAGGTTGCCTCTGGTCTCACACCTGTGATTCTCCTGCACCCACCTCTGAGTTGTTGGGGTTATAGGCTTGTGCCGCTGCACTTAGCCTGCATCTGATGGTTTTACAATGTACATTTATAGAACAGTTTTACATAAGCTAGCGCCTCACATGGTACTCACCACAGCCTGCTCAGGGGGACTTCCTTTTTTGTACGTATTAGTCCTACTTCCACCTGCAGCTGTAGCCCTGTGGCATCCGATCCTGTCAGATCTTGGAAGCTAAGCAGGGTCGGGCCTGGTTAGTACTTGGATGGGAGACCACCTAGGAACACCAGGTGCTGTAGGTTTGGGAGACAGACCCAGAAGCCCATTCCCCAAAACCAATCCTCCATTGAACACCCTATGAACATCAGAGAAGCACTAACAATAGTGTTTTGCCTGTTGTACATAGGATTACTATGAGTGAGATACTGACTGGACGGCACCTAACAACAACAACAAATCAAGGCATGCTACCTGCCCCTGCTCTGAGTACCAATGCATGTCAGAGGGAGTCCTGGATCTAGGGTCAGTTCCTATTTCTAGGGTTAGTTCCTGTTTCTCTTTAGCAACTCTTCTTCTTAAGTATTGAAGTAATGTGTCTGGCCATTTCCTGTTCTTAAAGCCTTTGCCCTTCAGGGTGTTGACAACTGGTGTCTAGGTAACACATCTCCAGTGCTGGGCTCTGTCCCCAGCATGGTGCTTGTGCTGGCTGTTTCAGTTCTCACAGGAGCCCATCAAAGAAGGTATTGTTGTTATCCTATTAAACAGATGGGGAAACTGAGTCAGGGGTAGCTTTGCAGTTTGCCCAAGGCTGCAGGGCCAGTGCAGTGAGGGTCACAGAGAACCAAGGTGCTCTGACTTGGAGACTGTGTTTCAAGATGCATAGTGGCTGCTCTGAGGAGGCCATGACTCTGCTGGGCATGAAGAGCAATGGTTCCAAGGTCAGGTGGAAGGAGAGGAGCCAGCCTTCCCTCAATGGCCTAGTCAGGAAGGCCTGCCCTGTGCAGAGCCCTCTTTACCTTCCCTGGGGAGAGCCTGCCCCACGGAGCTATATCAGCTTTCTGCCATTGTATACACATTGTCTATACACAGTCTGAACTGATGCTCTTCAGTCCATGGCTATAGGAACAGCCAGGGGTTTGTGGCTAAAGGGACTTGAAGCTAGAGGGGAAGAGCCTTGTCTACAACCACATGCTAGTGTGGCCTGAGGTGTAGGAGCAAACCCATCTATTCACTGGCCATCTGGAGCCCCTTCCAGCCTCTGCCCTCTCATCCCAAGCTTCCTGCCTTCTGGTCTTCCATTTCTCCTCCATACAATGAGGAATTGCATCTGATAACCCCAAGGCTTCTGTCCAGCCCTCTTGGCCAAGAATCCTTCAGAGCTTCTCAAAGCCATGCTACTACTTTCTCCTGTGGCCATGCTGACCAGTGAAAGGCCAGCCACTGCCTACGGTCAAGGGAGAAGAGAGGTCACCTGCAGTTGGGATGATCTCTAGAATCTCTGGTGCCTGCCTATAACCAGTGGTTTTCATAACAGCCAGTCAACCCACAGGCAAACCTCTCCTTGCTAGTCTTAGAACAACTGGATGGACAGCCCTAGTGGCCTCAACATGGCCTATGGTCCTCTCCTGTGCTGTGGTGCTAGAAGAAAAGACCCAACTGTTGGTTACCAGACCTATAGGACTTGCTTTGCACCAGTACAAGCTGGTTCAAATGACAACTTCAGGGTATAGAGGTTGACCTAACCAGTGATCAGATTCCCTCTTACTTTGATGTCCTTGTTTAATTTTAATTTCTTTGTTGCCTAAATTTCTCCCCTAGCTGTCTTTATCATGGAGCTTCCAAATCCAAGATGGCGCTCCATAGTATAGCTCCCTTGGGAGTTGGCAACAGGACTCTCACATTTGAATCAAACCTGTCACCAGCTGGATCTTGGCTGCCATCAGCTGGGTCGTGGCATTCTCAGTGACATCCATAGGAAAGCCATGGGTAGAAGTGAACAGTGTTCTGTTTAAGGAACGGTGAACTGTACTCTGTGGTCTTGGGCTGGCATTTAATCTCTATGGATCCGCTGTCCTCAGGCTCAGAGAGGAACACGGACCTAAATGATCGCAAGTCTTCTCCATCTCCTCCTGTGTCAGTTCTCAGCTTCAACATTTTCACTGCCTTCCAGGGTGGAAGTTTAGCATTCTACCACCCAAGTCCTAGCTGCTGACTGTGGCTTGCCGAGCTCCCCTGTACAGTGAGAAGGAGCAGGTGCCGGGACAGGCACCGTAGCTCTGTTTTCAGGAAAGTTGTTGAAGCCCTTTGTGCCACTTCCTCCCATGGCTTGCAACATGGGGCAGGTGAATTAAAATTTCAAGGGATCGTCTTTGCAGAAAGCCAAGAGGAAACCACCTGCAAAGAAGAGTTTTGTGTCTGGACTTGGACAAGGCTTGGTCCTTGTCACCTGCTTCTTCCTGGAGCGCATCCTTGACCAAAGGCTTGTCATTTTCACCTCTGCAAACCTAGCGGAACAGAAATGGCACCAAAACATAAACTAAAAGAGTGAGGAGTATATAATGGACTTGCATTTTAAATTATGATGTGCAATTCAGAATCCAATACTTTTTAGCATATGTACATCTCCACAATGTTACATGTGTGGAGAGAGAACTGGACAAAATAATCCAGGCAAAACATGTGCCACTGAACCTTGAGAAGGACGCGTCCCACAACTCTGTCCCACTCTTTTCTCTTGTATAGCTCAGCAGATCTTAATAATAACCCTGTGAGCGGCAGGTAAGGCGATTTCACTCCAGCGTTGTTCTTCCTGGGGAAACTGAGGCTTAGGGTGGGGAGGGGACATCCATGGTTGCCCTGGGGCAGGAGCCTGGATCTGAGCCTCTGTGTGTCCCCTGAGCGCCACACTGTTTCCAGGCTCCCCACCCCACCCCAGCGGTCACTTCTGGGCCAGGAGTCTCTCTCTCTTCCCTGAATGGGTTCCTTATCTTCTCCACAGCTGAGGACGCCTTTGTGTCAGTGTGCAATGTGTGCCTGTTCCTTTCAGGCCTGGCAAGAAAAAGTAGGCATTCTAAAAAGCGGCAATTATCCCTCCCGCTTCTTTTGTACAGAGCTGTGTAAATAATTTATTTGGATTCAAGGGCCTAGAGACTGAAAAACATATCGAACCCCTCGGTAACCAGGCAAATTCTGTGTTCAGAACGTGAATACAGCGGGAAAGAAACAGGTTGCTTTGAAATCAGAGAAGACAGATGGGCCTGGGAGCTCAGGCATGAGGCTGGAGCCGGTCAGGTCTCAGCGAGAAGGAGGTTTTCGCTTGGCGTGTAAAGATCACGCGGGAGGTTTCCACGCCCGCATCCTTCATCCCGGCCGCTGGGAGTTTGGAGCAACTGGCTGCGGAGCTGGACGGAGTTGAGCAAGGCCTGAGCCAGGGCGCTGCCCAAGCCCCTCTGGCGGGCGGCACTCAGTACCTGGGCGAAACAAAGAAAATTGTGTTTGCCAGGCTGGCTCGCTGGAGTCACAAGATTCCGAGTGTCACGCAGTGCTCTGGATGCCCGCAGAGCAGGAGGGGCGCCGCGCCCGGCCCGTGGGAGCCGCAGCTCACCGGCCTTTTCAGATAAAGACGTTCCGCACAGAGCTGCGAAACCATGTGATGGTCATGGATTTCGTGAAGAGGAACTGGTTTCCCTCCCAGAGAAGAGCCAAAGTTTGTGTCCTCTGTATGTGCCACGGTCTGAAGCCCGCCGAGCAGGCAGCCAGCAGATATGAGGTACGGCTGGGCCGGGTGGGGAGTAGGGTGCCCACTGTTCCGGAAGAATGGAGGTGGGTGCGTTCAGACCGACAGTCTGACAAATTAATCCTACCTGGCTGTGTGACGTCTTTCCCAAGAGAGTTGGGAAAGACTTTTTTTTAGCCCGTAATTTATTCTAGTTTTTGCGGTATGTTCCTGGGGAGAGCATATTGGATGAACGTAGCTTACATATGCCTAACATCTGCATTTGCAAACAGGGCCCCAAAGACTTCGGTGGTGGGTCATTGCCACCCGCGTTGAGAAACTGCAGTTCATTTCTGCGAGTTCAGTATGCTTAGCTCTGTAAATGAGCAGTTCATCTGTCTTCGAAAACAAATTCCCATTCCCTTCCTGAGGGGTTCTGCAGGAGAACAGAAGTGAGTTTTCTTGATCGAGTTGAAACAGAAGATTCAGGACTGGTCTTTTGTTGTTTAAGAGTGAACTCTTAATTTTCGAGCACAGCTCTGTGGAAATGAAGGAGATTTAACACGCCAAAGTGAAATAAACACATTACTCTGAAACATTTATATTCTGCAACTTGTGTGAGCCTCTTTTCAGGAGGTAAACACACACGACATCTGATCAGCTCCTTATTGGACATGGAATAAATTATGAATGACAGTGTAATTGACTTCCAGATAGCTCGCTTACCCATCGCTTCTGATGAAATGTAACGTGCGAATTGCTCATGCTTTATGAAAATGTAACCTTTCTGAATACTGATGCTGTTATTAGGAAAGCCTCCCCGCGGTGGCTGGCAAAGATTTCAGATCTTTTGTTCCCCACACTTGGCAGAAGGAAACCTGTGCCAGGTGGAAGGAACAGGTTTTGCAGGGTTCAAGGCTGGCTTCTTCCAGCTCCATCCCTGGGAGGGGGAATTTCCACATTCACAACAGAGATGGAAAGGCCACCGGAAGAACAGTGTTAATTAAATTCAGTAATCGTCGCTCATGAATTCATTGCCCAATCAACCAGAGCGAAAGGTGTGCAATTAGAATATAACTCAAAGAAACCTGAGATGTTATTATTCACAAGTAATTAATCGGATGGGGACAGGATTTTTTCATTTGCATTGAAGTTGTTTTCCAGTCCTCCAGAGAGGGGAAGACTTGTTGAATTGTATCATCATGCGTTTTACAGTCGTGTTCATGGCTCCGCTTGAAACCTTACATAACCAACATCTGCTCTTGCGTTCCCATTTCACTCATGTATAAAACTTCATACTTTTATTATTATATGTTGTTGTTGTCATTAGGTGCTGTTGAGTCGGTATCCAACTCATAGCGACCCTCATAGGGTTTTCAATGGCTGACTGTTTCAGGATTGCCTTGGGAGTGGATTGCCAGGTCCTTCTCCCATTTTTGCAGTGCTGGGAATTGAACTTGGGTCCTCAGAGACTGCAGTGCAGTGCTCTACCAACTGAGCTAAATCCCAGCCCTTATTATTATATAGACATACTGAAAATAACAGTGTGGAGAAAGTACATCTCTGCAGGAAGTTGCAAAAAACTTCAAATATACTGACCATCACTGCACCATATACATATATGTATACATATACATATGATGTTGTTGTTAGGTGCCGTCTAGTCGGTATCCAACTCATAGCGACCCTATGTACAACAGGGGAAACACTATTGTCAGTGCTTCTCTGCTATTCATAGGGTTTTCAATGGCAGATTGATTTTTGGAGATGGGTTGCCGGCTCCTTCTCCCAAGCCTACAGCACCTGGTGTTCCCAGGTGGTCTCCCATCCAAATATTAACCAGGTCTAATCCTGCTTACCTTCCAAGAGCTGATGGTATCAGATGCTACAGTGCTATAGTGGCAGGCACGTGCACACACACACACACACACACACACACGTTGTTGTTGTTAGGTGCCATCGAGTTGTGTCCGACTCGTAGTGACCCTCATAGGGTTTTCAATGGCTGATTGTTTCAGGATTGCCTTGGGAGTGGATTGCCATATCCTTCGCCCATTTTTGTGGTGCTGGGAATCGAATTTGGGACCTCAGAGACTGCAGAGCAGCACTTTACCCGCTGAGCTAAATCCCAGCCATATATATTATATATATGGCCTGATCTTTTACCATTTACAGCCAACACTGAAGCCACCAATGTTAAAATGAATCCTAGGCCCCTCCGATGGTAACCGCTCTGATCCACTGGATAGTTCTGTGTCTCTGATATGAGAAGGGGTCCAGGCAGAGCCTGTTTTCTGGGTTCAAGGGCAGGCTGAGTTCGAAACCCACCAGACGGGATCCTGGTCTTCTCTCTCTCTGAATTTTGAGCATAGATTGACTTTTTCAGTAGCAAACATTTCAGAATTTAATGTTTCCCATCTCCATTGGCTGGGATTTTGCCCATTTGGTAGAGGGCTGCACTGCAGTCTCTGAGGTCCTGAGTTCAATTCCCAGCACCGCAAAAATGGGAGAAGGACCTGGTAATCCACTCCCAAGGCAATCCCGAAACAGTCAGCCATTGAAAACCCTATAAGGGTCGCTATGAGTCGGACTCAACTCGATGGCACCTAACAATAACAACAATAGCGATTAAGACTTCAACATATGAACTTTAGGGCTGGGATTTAGCTCAGTTGGTAGAGCGCTGTTCTGCAGTCTCTGAGGTCCCGAATTCAATTCCCAGCACCACAAAAATGGGAGAAGGATGTGGCAACCCACTCCCGAGGCAATCCCGAAACAATCAGCCATTGAAAACCCTATAAGGGTCGCTATGAGTCAGATACCAACTCGACAGCACCTAACAACAACAACAACAAGATCGTGGTGTGTTACTGGCATTGCTCCCTCTGTGTTTCTATTGGATAAATTTCAGATGTCAGCACAGCCATAACTGCCACTGATGGGCACGTCCCTGAGTGATGGCTCCTGCCCACATCACAGGGGTGGACATGTTCTGAGACTCCCTGTGAGCGGAGCTGAGACAGGTTGTCAACTTTAGGGCGGCAAACCATGTCGTTCCGTGATGCGCTTGCATCTTCCCAAGTGTGCATTTGAATAAATGTCTCTTAATTGATTGTTGCCCCAACGTGTTTATTAGCTTATTGTGCTTTGGGGGCTTTGTGTGTTGCTGTGATGCTGAAAGCTATGCCACTTGTATTACAGATATCAACAGGGCTACACATAGTGGACAGATGAGTTTCCAGCCTAAGACAGCCTAGGGAGAAGGACCTGGAAACCCACTCCCAAAATGATTGTTGTTAGGTGTCATTGAGTTGGGTCTGACTCATAACAGCCCTACGTACAATAGAACAAAACTCCCCTACACTGTGCCATGCCTGGCATTATTGTTAGTGCTTCTCTGCTATTCATAGGGTTTTTGATGGCTGATTGTTCCAGGAATGGGCGACCAGGTCTTTCTCCCAAGCCTATAGCATCTGGTATTCCCAAGTGGTCTCTCATCCAAGGACTAACTAGGCCCTGCCGTGTTTAGCCTCTGAGATCACATGGGATTGGATGCTAGGGTGGTATGGCTGTAGGCCCCCAAATGGATTAGTCATTGAAAACCCTATGAATAGCAGAGAAGCACTGTCAAAAATAGTGCCAGAAAATGAGCCCCCCAGGGTGGAAGGTGGCTGTGGCGTAGCTCAGTTGGCAGAGTGCTGCACTATAGTCTCTGAGGTCCTGGGTTCAATCTGTAGCACTGCAAAAATGATAGAAGGACCTGGCAGCCCACTCCCAGAATAATCCCTAAGACAACCAGCCATTGAAAACTCTATGAATGGAAGAGAAGCATTGACACAGGTTCAGGTATGGCACTGTATTGTGGAGTGTTTTGTTCTGTTGTACATAGGGTTGCTATGAGTTGGACCTGACTCTGTGACACCTAACAACAACAACAGGCTGGAAGGCATTCAAGAAACAACTGAGGAACAGTTGCCTCCTCAAAGTAGAGTAGACTTTAATGATGGGAAAATAGTAAAGCCCCTGAGACCCCATTTTGCTGATGTGGCATGACTCAAAATGAGAAGAAGCATAGTGGCTGCAATAATGGGCTCAAACATAAAAAGAGCAAGTACATGGCACAGCGTTAGGTAGTGTCTTGTTCTGCTGTACTTGTTGTTGTTGTTAGGTGCCATCGAGTCGAGTCCGACTCACAGCGACCCTATGTACAGCAGATCGAAACACTTGCCGATTCTGTGCCAGGCACACGATCTTCTTTATGTTTAAGCCCATTGTTGCAGACACTGTGTCAATCCATCTGGTGGAGGGTTTTCCTCTTTCGCGTTGACCTGCCACTCTCCCAAACATGATGTCCTTCTCCAGGGATTGTTTTCTCCTGACTACACATCCGAAATATGTAAGACGCAGTTTGGCCATTTTTGCTTCCAAGGAGCACTCTGGTTGTACTTCTTCTAGGACAGATTTGTTGGTTCTTTTGGCAGTCCATGGTATATTCAATCGACGTCTCCAGCACCACAATTCAAAAGCATCAATTCTTTTTCTGTCTCTCTTGTTCAATGTCCAGCTTTCACAACCATATCTGTTCTGCTGTACTTAGGGTCACTTAAAAGTCGGTTTTGACTTGATGGCACCTAACAACAACAACACACTTGATTGTTGAGAACTTTCTGGTGTCAAGTGCAGGGGCTTAAAAGCCAAGACATGCTCATCCCTCTTCTAATCTTGTTGTTGTTGTTAGGTGCCGTCGAGTTGTGTCTGACTCATAGCGACCCTCATAGGGTTTTCAATAGATTGCCTGGGGAGTGGATTGCCATGTCCTTTTCCTGTTTCTATGGTGCTGGGGCTAGAACCCAGGTCCTCAGAGAGTGTGGTGCAGTGCTCTACCAAGTGACCTAAACCCCAGCCCCTGTCTTCCAATAGTTGATAATTTCTAGCACACTAAATCATGAGTTGAACCAGGGAAGGTTTTGTACTTGGAAATCACTGTTTGGCCGTGCCTCTCACTATTTTTCAAAACCTCTGTAATCATTTGCATCTCTCCTTACTATTCATCTTTTAGGAGTGGAGGAGAAGAGGGAGGATTTATCCAGTAGTGCTCAGTTCTGGCTGGGTAGAAAGATGATTGTGAACTTTAAAAAACGACATAGGCCTGTGGCCCAGCTAAGAGGATTATGGGCCCAGAGCAGTGTCAACGCATGTGCAATAAACAAATCAAAATACTTACCAAGTGGCTACCGACATCTTCCATTTCTCTCCTGATCTATTTAATGATTTCTTCTACCTTCTCAAACACGTGGAGCATGTTCAAAGTAACTGTTTTAACACCCTTATCTGCTTATTCCATCATCATCTCTGTCATTTCTGTATCTGTTGCTACTGACTGGGTTTTCTTCCTGATTATGGGATATATATATATATAACTATATATATATATTGGGGCTGGGATTTAGCTCAGTGGGTAGAGCGCTGCGCTGCAGTCTCTGAGGACCCGAGTTCAATTCCCAGCACCACAAAAATGGGAGAAGGGCCTGGCAACCCACTCCCCAGGCAATCCCGAAACAGTCAGCCATGGAAAACCCTATGAGGGTCGCTATGAGTCAGACACAACTCGACGGCACCTAACAACAACAACAACATTAGAAGAGGGATGAGCATGTCTTGGCTTTTAAGCCCCTGCACTTGACACCAGAAAGTTCTCAACAATCAAGTATGTTGTTGTTGTTAGGTGCCATCAAGTCAAAACAACAACAATTGTTGTTGTTGTTGTTATATAGTTATATATATATATGTTGTTGTTGTTGTTGTTAGGTGCCGTCGAGTCGGTATCCGACTCA
Source organism: Pedetes capensis (assembly GCA_007922755.1). Classification (NCBI taxonomy): domain Eukaryota; kingdom Metazoa; phylum Chordata; class Mammalia; order Rodentia; family Pedetidae; genus Pedetes; species Pedetes capensis. Next base: position 72,240 of record VMDO01004309.1, on the reverse strand, counting down.
TAGTGACCCTCATAGGGTTTTCAATGGCTGACTGTTTTTCAGGATTGCCTTGGGAGTGGATTGCCAGGTCCTTCTCCCACTTTTGCGGTGCTGGGACTTGAACTCGGGACCTCAGAGACTGTAGCACAGTGCTCTACCCACTGAGCTAAATCCCAGCATAGATATGTGTGTGTGTGTGTGTGTGTGTGTGTGTGTTTATCAGCATACATACACACACACACACACATATATATATATATATATATATATATATATATATATATATATAGTGTGTGTCTTCTTTGCTTCTTTGCGTATGTATGCTGATAAATACACACACACACACACACACACACTATATATATCTATATATCTATATATCTATATATATCTATATATATCTGCTTCTTTGCATACCAGGCAGTTTTTGCATTGAATTTTAGTGGTGCATTTTGCATGGCTGGTGCTTGATTCTGTTGTACTCCCACAAAGAGTATTTTCTGGCCTGAGGTTACGCTACTTGCAAACAGCTTAGTCCTACTGAGGTTTATTTTGAAATCTGTGGGAGCAGTTGACAGCAGGCTCTAGTGCAAGGCAATGGTTTTCAACCAAGGATGATTTTGCTCCCCTACCCCAGCGATATTGGTTAGTCTCTGTAGATGGTTTGGGTTGTGACAAATTGGGGGAAGATGCCACTGGTTTCTAGTGGTCCAGAGATGCTGCTAATATCCTACAGGGCACAGATACCTCCCTTCCTTCTAATGGGTCACTATCCAGCCTAAAGTGCCCATGGGGTCAAGGCTGAGAAACCCTGCTCTGGGTAATGAAGCCCCACTGTTAAGACTTGCCCTTCTGAGGATTCTACCTGCTGTCCCAGTGTGCTGAGGTCGTTGCCCATGGGCTGGTGGGAGCTTGAACTCCTTCCAGTTCCTTATGAGGTCCTGCAGGTGTCCGCCCCACCACTTCTGGTAGCTGCCTTTCCTGGTTTCAGGTAGTGTTCTCTCAAGCAGGTGCAGCTCAGGATTCAAGCAAACACCTCAAGGGTCCTCTTCAGGTCGCTGGAACTCCATTTCCTTGCAGTTGCCTGCTCTTTGCACATTCTGGCTACATCAGCCGCCCCGAGTCCTTTCTTTGCCTCTTCAACTCAATGAGACCTTGTTGTTGTTGGTGTTAGGTGTGGTCGAGTCAGTATCCGACTCATAGCAACCCTACATACAACAGGTGAAACACTATTGTCAGTGCTTCTCTGCTGTTCATAGGGTTTTCAATGGCTGATTGATTTTGGGGAGTGGGTTGCCGGGTCCGTCTCCCAAGCCTACAGCACCTGGTCTTCCCAGGCAGTCTCCTATCCAAGTCCTAACCAGGCCCAACCCTGCTTAGCTTCTGAGAACTGACGGGATCAGATGCCACAGGGCTATGGCTGCAGGCAGTGAGACCTGAGAGTCTGCTATTTCCCCTCCCAGGACCATGAACCAGAAGCCATCTGCAAGTAGGGCAACTGTGGGGTCTACTCGCTCTTTTCCCCTCTCTCAGAGGATGTGGTCCTACATGGCTCGCCGTCCAGTGTCTGGAAACCATTGTTTCGTGGCTTTTGCCTGGCCACTCCACCGTGGACAGAAGTAGACGTCTGTCCTGGTGGGTCCGTCTACCAAGCCTGCAGCACCTAGTGTTCCCAGGCCTGACCCAGCTTAGCTTCTGAGATCTGACAGGATCCCATGCCACAGGGCTATGGCTGCAGGCAGGGAGACCTTGTTGTTGTTGTTGTTAGGTGCCATCGAGTCGGTATCCGACTCACAGCGACCCTCATAGGGTTTTCAATGGCTGGTTGTTTCGGGATTACATAGGGAGTGGGTTGCCACGTCCTTCTCCCATTTTTGCGGTGCTGGGAATTGAACTCGGGACCTCAGAGACTGCAGTGCAGCGCTCTACCCACTGAGCTAAATCCCAGGCCAGTGAGACCTTACGGTCTGCTATTTCCCCTCCCAGGACCATGACCCTTAAGCCATCTGCACGTAGGGCAATTGTGCGGCCCCATTCTCTCTTTTCCCCTCCCTCAGAGGTTGTGGTCCTGCATGGCTTGCCGTCCAGTGTCTGGAAACCATTGTTTCCGGCTTTTGCCTGGCCACTCCACCGTGGTCAGAAGTAGATGCCTGCCTGGGCAATGTTGATGTTTAATCAGGGCTGAGGAACTCTGCCTTTGATGAAGGCTTTCAAGTGCTCGGGCTGTGTCTTGAGGTCTGGGGAAGTAACAGCGCTGAAGTTCCAAGTGTTTGGGCTTCGAGATAACTCGATGCAGGGAATAAAGAGGTCACCGAGACCAAACAGGAGGGAAAACAAACATTGCCTTTCTTCTCACAGTTATCAAAAGGCGCGAAACAGTTTTACCGACTCCCAGCCAAGCTGAAGAGCGCTAGCCAGATCAAAGCGTTCCGAGTCTCACTTTGCTTCCTGAAATCCTGGCCTCCCAACACAATCACTAAAACAAGGCCACTCCCAAAACAAGGGATTTAGAAGTGATGTTTCTGCTGAGATATGCTGGTGACCTTGGCTGCAGCAAAGGTGGCAGACCTCTGGAATAAGGCTCAGAGAAGGCTGGTTTTTTTTCTTTTCTTTTCTTCTCTTTTCTTTTTTCTTTTTTCTTTTCTGTTTTTCTTTTCTTTTCTTTCTTTCTTTCTTTTTTTTTTTTTTGTGGTACTTGGGGTCTGAACCCAGGTCCTCACGCATACCTTGCAAGTGCAAGTGGCCGCACCCCCAACCCCTTTTTTATTTTTTTATCTCGAGTCAAGGTCATCCTAAATTCACAGGCTGCCTCTGGCCTGGAACTTGCGATCCTCCTGCCTCTGCCTTCTGAGTCATTGGGATGACAGACGTGTGCCATCTCTCCCGGCCTGAAAGCTGTCTTTCAGAGGACAATAAATATTGCAAGTTGTCTCTGCCACTCCACAGACAGGTCAGGTAGCCCTGCCTCATCTCCAAGACTTGCCTGCTCTCTGACTACGTGCTTGATGATCCTCTTGGAAGCTTCACCAGCCAGCCTCCACTGGCCATGGCTGGGAGCCTCCACGGGTAGCCACTTGTGGCCTCCATTGGCAATTCCCAAGCCTCTATCCAAACGCAGGAAGTGGGACATCCTAGAGAGGAAAGGGAAATGAGACAACCACTTCTGAGTCTCAATGCGACTTGATACTCTCCTGCGCTCCTCCAGAGATCGATGTTCTGAGGAGGAGGGTAGACTCGGAGGCCTGGGATCAGTTTGAGTGCCTCCGGAGGCGTGTTGGGTGATGGAAATTCCTAATCTCACGGCACCGTGTAATGTTCTTTCTTCCAGTACTGGGGGTTGAACCCAGGGCCTCGTGCTTGCATGCTCTGCAAGTGCTGGACCACTGAGCTGCACCCCCAGCCCATTTTTTGACTTTTGGAGGCAGGGTCTCACTAAGTGAAGCAGACTGCCTCTGGTCTTGAACTTGCGATCCTCCTGCCTCCGCCTCCAGAGCCACAGGGATTATAGGTGTGTGCCACCGCACCTGGTGGCAACCGTGTAATGTTTTATTGGAAGTGAAGTGAGGCTTGACTCGGGGCATTTGCAGCTTAGGCTGGCGAGGTCTACCTGACATCATTTTGGCCAGTATCTACCAGGGAATTGGGCATTGGTGGAAGGTTATGCCACTCTTTGGTCAAATTGGGAGGAGAGATGGCAAATGTAAAGTATTGGTGTGGTTTAAGGTGAGGGCACTGGATTGAGGTTCTCTGGGGTCTGGTAGCTGAGTGACCTTGGCAATGTCCTTGTCCTCTCTGAGCCTAGTTTCCTCATCTATGTTCATGAGAACAATGGTGATATCTGCCTTATGGGGTTGCAGATAGAGGGCTGGTCGGTCATGGAGGCAGTGTCCCTTAAAAGCAAGTTGTCCAATTTCCAATATGCCTTTTTCTGCCACCACCAACCCTGCCCTAGAGCATGGCATGAAGATGTGCCCCCCACGGCCAGGGAAGATGTGGCCGGTTCTTGATAGACAAAGCAGACTTGTTTCAGTCAGGGTGAAACCCCCACAGTCCATCCTTCCCCACACTCAGAGTGTCAGTGCCAGGCACTTACGACCTTCCATGTCATTGGCTCCATGTCATCTCCACACCTCAAGGAATTCAGAGGCTAGTGAGAAATTTGCTGTGAGCTGAACATATCAATTTCACTCAGAGCCCTCCCCTCCTATTGTCAACTGTCAATTCTATCACTAACAGAGATTCTTGAGCGTGTGAATTTGTAAACATCCAATGCCTGCTTGGGAAAGCCAGGGTGAAGGCAGAAAGCACCAACAGGGCATTTTTTGGCCCTCCTACAAGGGGCTAGGGGTTGGGATTTACCTCAGTTGGTAGAGCGCTGCCCTACAGTCTCTGAGATCCTGAGTTCAATTCTCAGCACCACAAAAATGGGAGAAGAACGTGGCAACCCACTCCCAAGTCAATCCCAAAACAGTCAGCCATTGAAAACCCTTTGAGGGTTGCTATGAGTCGGATACCGACTCGACGGCACCTAACAACAACAACAACAACAAGGGGCTAAATGGCATTTTACCACCTCATAGTGGGTTGAATGGCATTGATACCTTTATGTTCTCTAAAGTACTTCAGGGGGACTTTCTAAGAATGCAGGCTGCTGGGCCCTGGGAGGAGAAGGGGACAGAAATCTATGGGTTTTGTTGTTTTGTTTTGTGGTGCTGGGGCTGGAACCCAGAGCCTTGTGTCTGCTAGGCAAGCACTCTATCATTGAGCTTCACCCCCAGCCCCAGAAATCTGTGCATTTAACATGAAACCCTGATTCTGATGAAGGTCTGAAACACTGATCTGAAGTTCCAGGCAGACCAATATTTTGCAACTACGTGGACTCAGGAGAATGTGGCAGTGAGGCCAGTGTGGATTGTGCTAGGAGAGCTAGTGCGTGGAGGACACGGTCCTGGGGCAGCTGTGGTCAGGGATGAGAATAGCGGGGCTGGGGCCTCTGCAGAACAAAGGCAACTACTGTTGGCTGATCCCTGAATCGCCTCATTGATCCTCACCCCAGCTGTGTGGGGCACGAGCCCCATTTTTCCAAGGAGAAAATTCTGAGGCCTGAGAGCTGATACAGACTGCACAGGGGCACAGGGGTGTGGAGCAGGACTCCAGCCCCGCTGAGTCCCTCGCTGAGGTGTGCTGGGGAGGGGAGGGGCCGGCGGCAAACCCCCTGACAGACACAGCTGGAGCCAGCGGAGCGCACAGCCAGCCACAGAGACCGAGACACAACTGTGCGGGATCCGGTGGCGAGAAGCAGCTGCAGAGTCCTCCGATCCCCTCCTCTCTCCTGCTTTAGTCCTCATTGCTTGCCCGAATCTTTTTTTTTTTATTATTAGAAAATTTTAATGTACATCAAAATGTGATTCATTTTGACATGCTTTTCATTGTGACGATTTTCATATATGCAATTTGATAAGCATTATTCATATAGGTTACCCCTTACCCTCCCCTATGTTTCCCCCTCCCCCCCTTCTCATCTAAGTTTCCCATCCAAGTCTTCTCTATCTTTTACTTAGTAGTATTTTTCTATATGTCCTTGGGTTCCAATTCTGTTTAAGATAGAAACTTTTCCTGTAGTGGTCTTTGTTTTTCTTTTGTTAGAACAATTACATGCGATTTCTAGTCCACTTATATTGACATCATTCTTATCTCCCCCCCCCCTTTTATT
>VMDO01004309.1:44874-66448 GCA_007922755.1 Pedetes capensis | reverse complement strand
TGATTGCTGAATAGTATTCCATTGTGTATAAATACCATAGGTTTTTTATCCGTTCTTCTTCTGTTGAAGGGCACTTTGGTTGATTCCATATCTTTGCTATTGTGAAAAGCGCTGCATTGAACCTCCCCCTGGCCTGGCACACCCACCCAGCTGTTTCTGCTGTACAAGGCCCCGTTCCTCTCCAGGGAGCACAGGGATTAAAGAGGAAACAGTTGGGTTGGCTTGTTTTGAAATACATATCAAGAACTTGCTATGTGTGCTAGACACTGGAAGCGCAGGTCTCAAAGACTCACTTCCTCCTGCTGCTCATCCTCTGTTGGGGGTAGCAGCTGGTGAACGTCTACACAGAGCTGTGGACCCAGGGGACCCAAAAGGACTGCACAGAGGAGGAGAAGTTTGAATACATTCCTCATGGAAGATCGAGGGGTTTGCAGGCGTAGGAGGAAGAATAAGAGTATAGACAAAGGCTGAGGAAGGGGAAGCTATCTCAAGTGGAAAAGAACAACAGTTTTTGGGTGGTGGCACAGGATGAGAGGGCCTGACCAGGGCCCACAGCCTCTGTAAATGAGGAGGCAGAGGCTGCATGTACATCTGAGGGCACAGCTCCTTAGAGGAGGAAGCCAGGCATAGAGAGAGCTGCAGAGGTTCTCTTCACGTCCTCCTTGAGTCTGGCTGAAGATCCACCTGTGCTGTGCAAGAAGAAAATCTGTGAGAGAAGATAAAGAAAAACTGTTCAGGAAAGAACAGGAAACTGCTCAGGAAAGGTGACTGGTTCACAGCCCTCTCTCAGGCCATGGATCTGTCTATAAGGCAGGGACCTCACTGAGCTCAGGGGCAACTTCACGGAGCCCCTAGAAAGTTATGCCTTGAAAGCATGGCTAGAGTAGCCTCAGGTTAAAGGCCACTTTGCTTAACAGAGAATTTCTATGAAGCACTTGTAAATATTCAAATTTGCATCTTAGTTTTTTTTTGGTGGTACTTGGGGGTTGAACTGAGGGCCTTGCATGGACTTTACAGTGCTCTACCACTGGGCCACTCCCTTAGCCCATTTTTATTTTTCATTTTGAGTCAGGGTCTCATGAAGTTATACAGGCTGCCTCTGGCCTTGAACTTGTGATCTTCCTTCCTCTACCTCCTGGGTTGCTGGGATTGCAGGCATGAACCACTGCATCCAGCTCCATCCCATAATAATTTTAAAAACAATTGTTGAAAGATCCATGCTGTTCCTCAAGTAGTTTGGTTAGCAAGACAAAATTCAACACTCTTCACAAGACTACACTAAAATCCAGCAACCAGTAATATAAAATTGACAATATTTGGCATCAAGTCAAAAATTACTAGATATTCAAAGAATCCAGAAAATATGACTCATAACCAGGATAATCCTGGTTAATAGATTAATTGATGGAAGAAATGACGGAATCAAACAGATTTTTTTTTAAAAGCTATTACATGTATTATGAATATATTGTTTTCCTTCGAGCTTGAGGACTTCAAGGGAGCCACCACCATCATGGGAAGATAAAGGGATGATGTGTGTAAAGAACCACACCCAGCATCTAGGAAAGAGAAACAAGAAAATCATTTGAAATGGAAATTGTAATGGATGGGGTCAGCAACAGATTGGATGCCACAGGAGAAAAGATTGTTGAGGTTTCCAAACTGAGGACAAGAGAAAAAAAATGGATCAAGAGATGGGATGAGAGCGAGAGCAAGGCCATGGGAATAGAGAGCAGCAACTAGGTGACTTGCAGGACAACGCTGAGCCCAATACAGGGAAGACGGAAGTCTAGGGAAGAGTGGGGAAGGCATGAGGAGGAGTCAGAGAGACGATGGCTTAAAAGTTTCCAAAGGTAATGAAATATATGCGGGAGGGTTGCCTGTCACACATATAGAGGTGCTAAGTATTGTCAGCCAGGGTTCACCAGTCCAGGGGGAGTGCTTGTGTCATTGGATCGCCCTGCACTGAGTATCTGAAGCAGCTGGATTCTTTAGTCATGGCTGAGATTCTCCCAGCACAGTGCAGGAGCACAGACTTCTGTAGCTCTGGTTGGCTGTTAGAAAAAGGAAACACAGCCAGGCACTGCAATGCAATCCTGGAATCCCAGCAACTCAGGAAGCTGAGGCAGGAGGATTGTGAGTTCAAGGTCAGAGGAAGTTTGTGCAATTTAGTGAGAATCTATCTCAAAATAAAAAAGTAAAAGAGGAGCTGGGATGAGGCTCAGGGGTGGATAACTTGCCTGCCATGTGTGAGGCCCCGTGTCCAAGCCTCAGGTACTGCCAAAAAATACATAAATACATAAATAAAAAGAGAAACACAATCTGGCAAACACCATATTTGTTTTCTGTTGCTGTATAACAAGTGATCACATAAAACAATGCCCATCTGTACAGTTTTATAGGTTAGAGTCCTGGTGTGGCTTAGATGACCTCTCTAAAGAAAATCTCTCCAGACTGAGTGTAAACATCAGCTGAGGCTTGGCTCTCTTTGGAGGCTTGCAGTCCTCTCCAAGATCACTGGTTATTGGAAGAATTCAGTTCCTTGTGGCTGTCGGACTGAAGTTCTCATTTTCTGAGTGTCATCCAGAAACCATTCTCAACTACTAGAGGCTATCCTCAGGTCATGCATGCCACATGACACTGGCCACAGATAGTGTACACCATGTTCATTTGTCTCTTGGCTGTCAGTAGAGGATCTCTCCTCTTTTGAATCCATGTGGCTTCAAAGTCTCACCTGATTAGGCCAGGTCCATCTGATATGATCTCCTTTTTGATTCACTCAGTGTTAACTGAATAACAGTGTCAATTACTATATATTCCTGTTTGTTGTTTGTTGTCAGGTGCTGTTGAGTTGGGTCCAACTCACAGCATCCCTATGTACAACATAATGAAACACTCCCTAATGCTGTACCATGCCTGGCACTATGTAGTGCTTCTCTGCTATTCATATGGTTTTTGATAGTGCTTTTAGGATTGTTTGGGGAGTGGGCTGCCAGGTCCTTCTCCCACTTTTGTGGTACTGAGGATTGAATCCAGGGCCTCTGAGCATGCAGAACAGTACTCTACCAACTGTGCCAAACCCCAGCCCCACACTTACCTAAGGCTCTGGAATTTGTAGGGATTGTTGCAAAATGAAAACGTGTGTGCCTTTACTAAAAAATAAGGAACATTGTCTCTAAAGGTATTCAACTACATATCTTTCTCATTTTTTCCCTGTATTTCTTTCTTTCTCTTGATTTTTCATGGTGTTTTAAATTTACTATTTAATGCTAGCTTTGGTAAAGAAAAATTACTGTTTCACATTGTTGTCATGGGTTCTACTGTTCTTCTTTGTCCTATGTGATGCTGGTTGCAACACTAATACAGAAACATTCATCTTGTATGCAGAATCACCAAAATGACACAATTGTGTGTTCCTTTAAAGCTCATCCATGCCTATGTATTTCATTCTTACCAGAATCATGGAGGTACTGCAAAGACCAACCCAACTGTCTTATTTCCTTCCTTGATATGATCACATTCTATCAAAACTCTGTGCTTTTGATTTGTTGGGGAGGGGGAAGGAGCGTGAGGCCAGGCTGCTCTGGGTTGCCCCATTTGCCCCGCCTTCTCTGGCATCATTTCCAAATAAGCGATTGGCCAACACAGGGAGGTAACGTGAGTAAGGAAGACCTCACGGGGCTGCCTGGGCATTTGTGTTTCTCAGAACGCCTTTGCCTGCTTCCTCCATTCGTAGGAGGTCTGGTTGTAGTAGAGGCATGGCCTCAGGGAGGTGGGTGTTCCTGCACCCTGGGTCTTAATGTAACATACTCACCTGGATTCACTATGACCCTCACCCAATTCCTATGCATTGTACCCTCACCCAGACTCTATGATGAGGAACACCTGATGTCACGGGCAGCAGGGTGAATTTTATTTATATTATATATATTTTGCCAGCACAGAAAACTTCCAGGTAGTGACATTAAACCAAGTGTACATACGTTCCACATACAGGGGCCTTGCAAATACACAGGTCCTTGTGCTTACTTGGGTTTAAGGAACACGAACTCTACATGCATGAAATAATTCCGGTTATGGCTTCTTCCACAGTTGGTGAGGCCCTGAGGGCAGCGTCCAGTACTTATTTCTACTACGTGTTTGTCTATTTGAGACTCTAAGCTAAATCAGAGCTTATTCACAGTGGTTTTTAATGTCCTTTATTACAATATAATTTACATATATTAATATTCATACTTTTTTTAAAGGGCACAGTTTGTTTTATTCTGGCAGATGCAGACAATGGTATAACCAGTACCAAATTGTAATCTAGGACATTTCCCTTGACCCAAAGGTTCCCCTCCTGCCCTGCCACCATCTTGTTGCCTGTTCTAAAATGTCCCATAGCGCAGGTGACCCTAAACTCCAGGCTGCCGGTGAGCAAGTGAAGCTTCTTCTGTATTTAAACAATAAGTGTAATGTGCCTTAGTCATCACCAAACCATCCCCACCCCATCCATGGAAAAATTGTCTTCCAGGAAACCAGTGCCTGGTGCCAAAAAGGTTGGGGACCGCTGCTGTACCGGCAATCCTGCAGTCTGTGGTGTTTGAGGCAGTAAGTTTCTGTTACAACTTTTAGCCTCTTAATCAGATTGATGCTGTTCTGTGAGGCAGCAGAGGGCTGAGGGCTTGGGTCCCGACGCAGGTCAACTTGAGTTTTTCATTCCAATTCTGCCAGTGTTTTAACTCTGTGACTTTCTGTGGACTCTTGTCTTCTTCAGACTTCCTGGCCGTCCTTGGTTGTCTCATATACAAGATGGAGCTAGGATGGGCCTCCCTCTAGCACTGCTCTGGGGACAGAATAAGGTCTGGTATGGAAAGTGCTTAGCACCAGGTATAGCTCAGAGTATGAGCTTCCTAACGCTTAGCTGTGCATCCCACTATGGGTATTCTCATGAGCAATAAGAAGAATGGCGCTTCCTGGCCTTTAAGATGGGATAATAGTAGAGTTTTCCTTCTAGGGTTGCCATGGAGATTACGTAATTCCTATGAAGCACTTAGCACAGGCCCCACTCGAGGTAAACCCTCCAGAGTATAGCTACTATAATTTTCCTATGATAAAGCCATTAAGGACCACATGGTGCGAAGCTTCAATTAGTACAAGTCATTACTACCTCTACTTCTGAGAAGGGAGGAAAGTCAGGTATTAAAAGGGGTCCTTTTGGATGGCTTTTAGTCAGTCTGGTTGACAAAAATATCACCAAATTCACCCACCGTGTAAAATGTATAAAATGTTAGGGTTCCACCCTCTCCCCAGAGGAAGAGTTCCATGAAGATATGGGAGCCAGGGGACAGGAAATGCCTTCTCTCTGCTTAGGTTTTGTTTTTGTCTCTGTTGCTTTGAAAGAACAAAACAATACCCATGATTGCATATGATTTTTATTGCGTATTGATTAAGATTCCTACTTTTCTTCTCCGCTTTAGTTTATTGTTGTTGTTGTCAGGTGCCATCCTCATAGTGACCCTCATAGGGTTTTCAAAGGCAGATTTTTTTCGGGATTGCCTTGGGAGTGGGTTGCCACGTCCTTCTCCCATTTTTGCGGTGCTGGGAATCGAACTCGGGATCTCAGAGACTGCAGAGCGGCGCTCTACCAAGTGAGCTAAATCCCAGCCCCGCTTTAGTTCATAGTGTTCTGTAAAGTAAGAGAACGAATGTGTAAGCAAAAGTGATTTATTAGTTGCACAATGGAAATAGAAAACGACTTACTACTCTGTACCCCACCACATTTACAAATAAAGAAAAGAATTTTTAAAGTGGGTGCAGCTCAGTGGGGGAGCACTTGTAAAGTATGTGCGGAGTCCTAGGTTCAACCTCCAAGTATTGAAAAAAATCCCACTGAGGATGGTGAGGGACATCATCCTGTAGAGTTGACAGGTGGCAAGTTTCAAAGTACTGAACAAGAGTAACTAGATACCAGGAGAAAAGTGAGTTTCAGGCCATGTAACCAAGGTGCATCTAAGTTTTGTTGTTGTTGTTGTTAGGTGCCATCGAGTCGCGTCCGACTCATAGCGACCCTTATAGGGTTTTCAGTGGCTGACTGTTTTTTCCGGATTGCCTTGGGAGTGGATTGCCACATCCTTCTCCCATTTTTGCAGGGCTGGGACTCGAACCTGGCACTTCAGAGACTGCAGAGCAGCGCTCTACCAACTAAGCTAAATCCCAGCCCCATCTAAGTTTTGTTGTTGTTGTTGTTAGGTGCCGTCGAGTCGGTATCTGACTCATAGCGACCCTCACAGGGTTTTCAATGGTTGACTGTTTTTTCAGGATTGCTTTGGGAGTGGATTGCCAGGTCCTTCTCCCATTTTTGCGGTGCTGGGAATTGAACTAGGGACCTCAGAGACTGCAGCGCAGCACTGTACCAACTGAGCTAAATCCCAGCCCCAGTCTAAGTTTTAGAGGGCCCTAAATAAATACAACCTTGGAAGACTTAAAAAAAAACAAAACTACAAAATCTCAAATATATAATTATATGGCTCACGTAAAAGAAGTTTTACTGTGTGTCTGCCTATTCAAAGAATGAGTATTTCAAAACAGACCAAGGATGTGGGTAGGATTAATGGATATGATGAACCAATCACAGGTGACATCTTTTGAGCTTTATAATACAGGAAATAGGAATGTATGGAGATTTTTAAAGGGATAGTGGGCATGCTTTTGAATCAAAAAGATAATTCCCAGGTTTGGTAAAGAGTGTATCATTTTTGTTTTTTCAGGGCCTCAATGCAATACTAGGCAAGCATGCTACTGCTAAGTCATACCCACATTCCCTAAGTTACATTTCTTGAAAAATCCTTAAGGTTGTCTAGAGGCAACATATAGATACACATTAAAATAGTACTGCATTGTGTTTTGGTTGTTTTTCAAGATCGTTGAGTCTATTTTACATGGCCGTCATGGTTTGAATGTTATTTCTGTCTTTTTAATTCTTTTTGTCGAATATGACATTTCGACATATGGTTGTAAAACTTATTCTGAAAAAAGAAAAGAAGAAGGAAGAAAAACAACAATTGAGTTAAACGTTACAGATTCGAGTGGGCTGTTGAATTTCTGGAACTTTCGGAGGTGTTCTAATGTCAGAGTGACTTTGGTGCACTTGATTCTGAAGTAGCTCAAACTGTGCAGGGGGAAGGTAAAAAATGATGGCAAACAATTTCAGGCAGAAAAAGGTTCCACATGGCATAAGAAATGAATTCATTTCCTATAGTCCTTAGCTCACGTTTTAAGTAAGGAGAAAGTGTTGCAAATGATAGGAAATATAATAGAACATGCTGAAAGGAACACTTAAGGCCTCAGGGGCTGTCTACCTCTTTGATATACAAAATAGGTGAGCTGAGTGTGGCTTTGTAACTGGGTAATTAACATGCTGGTGTTGGGGAGTTACTGCCCCCCACCACTGATGTTTGCTTAGAAATCTCAGGGGGTGTCGGGGTTTTGGCTCTAGCCCGGCTAAAGTTAGGGCCAAACCCTCAACATAAACATGTGGCCGGTGTCGGGAAAGAAGGACCTCGGGAGACCTTCAGATGGTTGGAGAAGGACAGGGAAGGTTTATTGGGGTGCTCCCCTGATGGAGAGCAAGGAGCAAGCAGCCCCTACAGAGCAAGGCTCTATCCCTTTAAGTGCTGGCTCTAGGCCTGCAGCATGGAATGCTGCAGGCTAAGTGCTGGTACAGCTCAGCCTTAAAGGCACAGCCACAGCCGCTGGTGTTCAGTTGAGGTTCGATGGTCTTGACTCTCGCGGCTCGCCTTCTTTACCCCCCTCCTTCCCGAGGATGGGAGGAGTTGGGAGGCTCTTCATGGCTTGCTAGATGCCTTCGGCTCTTCGGGGCCCCTGGGCTTGATCTCGCCGGCTTGCTAGATGGTCTTGCTGGAGTAGGGAGCCCTGGTCCAGGTGATGAGGTTCAGGAGATGGTCAGAGAGGTGAGGATCAAAGGAGTGATATGGGGTCCAGGAGCCCTGCTTTTATAGGGTCCTGGAGGGGTCACATGGTGGGGTTCGGCCAATCAGGGCACACAGCTGGCCGGTACAGTGGGCAAACAGACATAACTGCCAAGTGGAGACAGTTACTACCCGCAAGGTGGTGAGGGGAGCCAATCAAAATTAAGGTGGTTAAGGCTGGTCAAGCTGGCTGGGGGCCATCTTTGCTCACTCGATGGGAGGGGCTGTTTTGAGCGAGTGAGATGAGCCCTGGGGTCAACTAGGGGTCAGCCCCTCAGGCTGTCATGAGGGACCCTAGCTGGGAAATATTATTTTAAAAATCCCCAACAAGGGGGAGGGCTGCCTGCTGTGGCTGCCTTTTGCATCTGCAAACAGAGGGGCTGAGGTCACGCTGGTGGGCAGATGAAGGGTGAGCTCTCTGCAGACCACGTCTCCTTAGACAGCCTGGGAGGCTGTCTTCTCCATGGGTCTCCCGGGAGGAAGAATGATTGAAATAATATATCCTCCTTACTTCCACTGACGTGGCAACCCACTCCTGAGGCAATCCCGAAACAATGCCATTTAAAACCCTGTGAGGGTCGCTATGAGTCGGACACAACTCAATGGCACCTAACAACAACAGCGACAACAACCATACTTCCACATTTGTCTCATTTTCAAATCGGAGCCCCACAAGATACCTCCCTTGAAAACTAGAGTGAAGGAGACAGAGACAGACCTGCGCCTCCCGTCCTCATTCAGATCCTAACAAGGGAGCCGTCCCCCCATTTGCAATCCGATAAGGGATATTATCTTGGTAATAAAAGCCAATTGAGAATCTAAATGAAAAATCTAATGCTTTTCATGCTGATTTATTTTAGATTAGAAAAAGTTAAATCAGATGTAAACAGGAAGAGATGAAGCATGAAGAGGGAGTCATGGTAGAGAGAGAAATCTCAGATTTGAGTTATTATAGGTACAGAGCTGCATTTGCCGGAAAACACACTGCCTGACATTAATTACAGGTGCAGACGAGAGTTCAGAAGATTGAAAACAAATATGTAGCACTGGCAGAGATCACTCAGGCATCTGATTGGTATTGAAGAGCATGTGCCATTCCCTAGAGAGACTTACTAACCAGCAGTCCAACCTGGACCCGGCCACCCCACGCACCATATGCCCTCTAGTGGAACCTCCGGCATCCCAGGAGGAGGCATTTGGGGGCTAGAAAGAGACTGTCTTCTTTTCTTTGGACTCCATTACTGTCTTTAGACTCTCAGAGAGAAAGCAAAGCCCAAAAGCCACCCTTAGTCTTTTGGCTCCTTGGGTTGCAAGTAGGTGTAGGAATGCTCCTTTGTGTCTCTGCGAACCATGAGGTGTCCAGAGAGGCAAAGCTGGGGAGGGGGTAGCAGCAGGGATCAGTAGAGACCTGGAAAGTCCCAACTGTTTTCTCCCATCTCTTCTTCTCTGATGCCTGCAGCCGTGGCTCTGTGGTTTCTGATCCCGTCAGATCTCGGAAGCTAAGCAGGGTCAGGCCTGGTTAGTCCTTGGATGGGAGACGCCTGGGAACACCAGATGCTGTAGGCTTGGGAGACGGACCTGGCAATCCCCTCCCAAAAATCAATCTGCCATTGAAAACCCTATGAAGAGCAGAGAAGCACTGACAATAGTGTTTCACCTGTTGTACGAAGGGTGGCTATGAGTCGGATAGGGCTTGTTGGCACCTAACAACAATAATAATGACTTCTTCCCTGGGGATGTGAAGTCTCAGTCCCTATTTGCTTACTTAGTGCCTTGCAAAACTCAAGAGCCTCTCTACCTGCACTGGAAAGGAAAAGTCTGTGTACTTGAGTGTAGGGGACAAAGTGGGAACATTGGAACCTGGCCGGAGCTTTTCCTGGCTCTAGGTTTAGTGGATCTGTGACCTAGAGCAAATGACCTGATCTTGTCATACCCAATTCCCCATCCAGTACCTGCCAGAGAGCCTGTGGAATGGGGTTGCTGTGAGGACCGGATGAAGGGCAGATGGAAAGCCTAAACCCAGGGGCTACTGCCAAGGGGCCAGTAAACATCCATGGTGCGAGTCTGCAATTCTCCATCCCAAGCTTTGGGGACCAAATGTGACCCAATGGCAAGTGTTTGGATTTTCAAAAGATGAATCTGTATGACCTGTCCCCAGGAATCTGAGGTAGCACTTTGTGATTAAGCCATGGATACTTTTGCAATAAAACCCATGAATATGAACACTACACAGAGTAAGTTAATATCCTAAAGAGGCTTAGGTTACCTCAGGTGAGGTTTTGCTGTCAGATTGTTGTTGTTGTTGTTAGGTGCCGTGGAGTCGGTATCCGACTCATAGCGACCCTCATAGGGTTTTCAATGGCCGACTGTTTCGGGATTGCCTTGGGAGTGGATTGCCAGGTCCTTCTCCCATTTTTGCGGTGCTGGGAATTAAACTCAGGACCTCAGAGACTGCAGAGCAGCGCTCTACCAACTGAGCTAAATCCCAGCCCGCTGTCAGATTAGTTTGCTAGAAACCCAGGGAGAAACACTCTCCCCTTTCAGAGTTCTGTGCATCTTAGAATTATGGATAAAGGACGGTGGATGGGTCCCTGGTTAGTTCACAGGCAACTCGAAGGGAGGGTGAGGAAGCCATGAACACAGCAGAGCCGGAAGCGTTTGTTGTTTAGAGCCCAGCAGCTGAGGCAGGACTGGGGCGGATCATGTGAGGCAGGAAGCTGCTCTGCAGAGCACGTGGTTTCCCACGAGGAAGGCTCATTGTTCCTACGCCTGCCCTGAGAGCTTGTGTCAAAGCTCCAGAGAGCACGGCTTCTGGCTGCCCATGGAGTGGTGGTTGATTTTGCCATCCTAGCAGATACCAGGCTTGACCACGGAACCTGTGTGGGGCAGAGCTGGCAGGCAGAGCCACTATCTGGGAGGCAGCAAGCAGTATGATGGGTAGAGATCAGGGGACAGAGTCATTGTTTCCTAGACTGGGACAAGTAGGCCCTTTACCCTTTATGGACCTTAGCTTTATTATCTAAAAAGCAAACAGACAAGAAAAACCCTTGTGTGTCCTGGCTCCTTCTCCTGGGCTTTGGAGAACTACAATGAGGTAATATATGGTAGGGCTGGGGTTTAGCTCAGTTGGTAGAGCGCTGCGCTGTAGTCTCTGAGGACCCGAGTTCAATTCCCAGCACCACAAAAATGGGAGAAGGGCCTGGCAATCCACTCCCAAGGCAATCCCGAAACAGTCAGCCATTGAAAACCCTATGAGGGTCGTTATGAGTCAGATACCGATTCCACAGCACCTAACAACAACAATATATGGTAAGCTGGAATTTAGCTTGGTTGGTAGAGTGCTGCTCCATACCCTCTGAGGACCCTGGGTGTGAACCCTGGCACTGCAAAAATGGGAGAAGGATTTGACAACCCACTCCTAGAGCAATCCCGAAACAATCAGCCATTGTAAATCCTGTGAGGGTTGCTATGAGTCAGTCCAGACTTGGTGCACCCAACAACAACAACAACAACAACAACATATAGTAAAGACCTTTGCAGACTGGAGCGCCCAATCCTATTGTGAGCTCTCGGGACCTTTTATAGAGCTTGCTCCTAATTGTAGGTCTCTATTCCCAAGGGACATCCTGTCTGACTGGGTTCCAATCTGGGTGCTGTTGCTCCCTTCCTGGCTCTGTGTGATCTTGGGCAGTTCACTTAGCCTCTCTGTGCCTCAATCTCCCACTTGTGAATGGAAAGGATAGTTTCCTGGTCCTCTCACAGAGCTGCTGGAGGGTGCCTGAGGAGATGGTACCCCTTTAGGCCCTAGAAGGCTGCACGCAGGGGAGACCCTTGGCTGTGGAAGATGGGGTTGGTGGTTACCTCCAGTGGAAAAGATGGACAATGACCCAGAATCTGAGAAACCAGAGGAATCACGTTCATTTCTGTGTGCCTTCCCATTCTTTTTCTTCATGCAATTTTTGTGAAGTAACATTTTGCCACCGAGTGGAAGTCATAGTAGTCATCCAGTGACATTGCTGCTGGGACACCGAGTCCCTCTTCAGTGTCCTTGTTGTTGTTGTTGTTAGGTGCCGTTGAGTCCTATCTGACTCATAGTGACCCTCATAGGGTTTTCAATGGCTGACTGTTTCGGGATTGCCTTGGGAGTGGGTTGCCATGTCCTTCTCCCATTTTTGCAGGGCTGGGAATTGAACTCAGGACCTCAGAGACTGCAGAGTGGTGCTCTACCAACTGAGCTAAATCCCAGCCCCTCAGTGTCCTTAGTCTCCTTGATAAGAGAATTTAAAAACAGACACAGAAGGGAACTTCAGGACAATCTACAGGAGGCAGAGAGGGGAAATTCTCTGAGCAGGGGGACAAAGATGTTGGCAGAAAGGAGGTGGAACAGGGGCAAGGTGAGCCCCTTGGAGACACAAGGCAGGTGCTCTGGAGAGAAGAAAGTACCAGATGCCGTGAGGTTGTGTCCCTTTAGTTTTATGGGAGTGAATAGAGAGTAGTGGTCACCCAGCCTGACCTGAGTCCTGTGTGCAAAATCCAAGTTCAGCCTTTCCCAGGCCAGCCAAGGGAGAAATAATTAACCTTATTATTATCGGTTTTAACTTTGTTTGTAGTGGGCTAAGGGGTGTTCTGGGTGGCTTTGGACGCAGGATGTGCCTGAGATGTCGTTGTTGTTGTTGTTAGATGCCATCAAGTCAAGTCTGACTCACAGGGACCTTATGTACAACAGCACTATTGTCAGTGCTTCTCTGCTATTCATAGGGTTTTTGATGGCGAATTATTTTGGGAGTGGGTTGCTAGGTCCTCCTCCCTAGCCTGCAGCACCTGGTGTTCCCAGGCAGTCTCCCATCTAAGGACTAACCAGGCCAATCCTGCTGAGCTTCTGAGATCACGTGGGATGAGATGCCACAGGGCTACTGCTGCAGACATTCCTGAGATAGGAAGGAATAATAACTGCATTTATTGTTAGTCTACTTTACAGCTCTTGGGCCAGGAAGGAAGAGCACTTACTGCTATTCCTTATTGCTCAGTTTACCCTTTAGCTTTAGGTAACTAAAAGTTACTCTGTCAAGTGGCCTGTGGATTATTATATGGAGATGAGAGTGTTGGTATATCTTTGACCTAGCGGAGAAGGCCCAGCACTTGAAACCAGCGGGAGAGATTTTCTATTAAGTGCCTGAAATCTGCCTCCTACTTGACTTCAGGTTGGCCTTTGTTTGGTTGTAGGAGTTTTTCCTTAACACAGGAGAGGTCTTCCCTCAAAGGAGGTCCTACCTTACAGGGCCTCACATAGGAGGCGTCTGCCCTCTGCACTTGTACACGATGTTACTAAGCATCCTCCATGCCACTTGTTTCAGAGGAAGCTGACATTGATACTCATGTCTCAGTGCTTGGGAAGAAGATAGCTGTATCGGGACCATTGCCTTCCCTTTCTCCCTGCCCCGCAGCCCCCATCAATGCTACCTGTTGCAGCCATGGTGCATCATCAGCATTTTCCCATGGGGTCTCCTAAGCCATTCATTCACTCATTTGGCATATATTTTCCAGGGCATTCTACAGACCCGGGGCTGTTCAAGATGCTAAAATACAGCAATGAACAAAGCGCTTACTTTGTGGGGCTTACGTTTCAGTGGAAGGAAATGGAACACAGGCCAACAAATAAATGCACATCACATATTGTTGTTGTCAGGTGCTGTCAAGTAGAGTTTGACTCATAGCGACCCTGTGTATAGCAGAATGAAACACTCCCCAATTCTGTGCCAAACACATGATCTTTTTTATATTTAAACCTATTGTTGCAGCCACTGTGTCAGTCCATCTAGTTGAAGGTTTTCCTTTTTTTATTGATATGCCACTCTCCCCAACATGATGTCTTTCTCCAGGGATTGGTCCCTCCGGACTTTACATGTCCAAAATACGTAAGATGCAGTCCAGCCATCCTTGCTTCCAAGGAGTGCTCTGGTTGCTCTTCTTCTAGGACAGACCCGTTGCTTCTTTGGCAGGCCGTGGTATATTCACTATTTGTCTCCACCATCACCTATTAGATATGGTCGAGAAAATTAGAGAGTTGAGAAACATTGCCTCTTACACAAGCAGCCACCAGAGCTCCTGCATGAAGCTCACCCAGCAAAGCTCATCTCTCACCTGTTCACAGGCCTGAGCTTGAACACACGACTGCAGAGAAGGTGCCCACCCTCCTTGTTCAAAAATCACCTGTGTTTCCCCCTGGCTTAGGAAATCACATCCTGACTGGTCGGCATTCGAGGCCCGATGACCTGCTGTTGTAGTGTGTAGACCAGGAGGATGGAGCACAGATTATGTATGTTGTCATCTTGGTAATGGCTGCCTGGGATTCTGCTGTGCACAGGTGCCCTGACCCACAGCACTGTCCCCTACTATGGGGTATTTCCAACACTCTTGGCATTTTGACAGGATGACCTGGCCTGAAAAAATCTTCATTCCTATAGCCTTAACTAGATTGTGGATCAGTTATAAAGTCTAGACACTGTAAGCTGGGGAGGGACATAATTAGACTTGCTTTATGGAAATGTCGTGGGCGATGAAGTGGATGGAGGAGGCCACTGGAATGCAAGTGAGGGGCTGTGGTCTTGGCAGGAATCACAGAGATTTCCTGAAGGTCTCCCTCAGGCCATGACAGAGAGAGGTGGAGACAGGTCAGAGAGAAGCTTCAGGAAGACGGGCAGTGGGAGCAGTGTGTAGACCCTGCCCCCGTGCTCAGCAGCTGCGTGACCGCTAGAGAGCAGAGCTAGAGGAGCTTCAGGGCTGTGGGTCCAGGAGGGGCTCAGGGCAGAGGGCGGGCAGCGGAGGAGTGGGGGCAGGTGGGGCAGGGTAAGTGGAAGGCCATGAAGCGGGGGCAGGGGTGTGAGCGGGAGCCCTTGTCTTTGGGGATGAGAAGTGCTAGACATGGTTGGGGGCGTGGATGAGGATCTTTGGTGGTGTGAGGTCTCAGGAAGACAGGAGATGGGTGCTAGGGGTGCTTTGCTTTGTGGGCAGGAGGTTTTGCTTTTATTCATTCACTCACTGTTTCATTCATTCCTTTCTCTTTTTATTTTTTGACCAGTACTTCTTGTGGGCTTACTATGTATCCAGCCCATATTATTGTTAGGTGCTGTGGAGTCGTGTCTGACTCATAGCGACCCCTGTAGGGTTTTCAATGGCTGTTTCAGGATTGTTTGGGAGTGGGCTACCAAGTTCTTCTCCCATTTTTGTGGTGCTGGGGATCGAACTCACGGCCTTAGAGAGCGCAGAGCAGCACACTGCCAACTGTGTTAAACCCCAGTTCATCTTGTTGTTGCTGTTGTTAGGTGCCGTCGAGTTGGTATCCGACTCATAGTGACCCTCATAGGGTTTTCAATGGCTGATTGTTACGGGATTGCCTTGGGAGTGGATTGCCAGGGCCTTCTCCCATTTTTTTCGGTGCTGGGAATTGAACTCGAGACCTCAGAGACTGCAGCGCAGCACTCTACCAACTGAGCTAAATCCCAGCCCATCCAGTTCATCTTAGGAGCTAGGAATCCATTGGCAAGAAGGTATAATTAATTTTATTCTTTTTTTTTTTTTTTTTGGTACTGGGGGTTGAACCCAGGGCCTCACACTTGCATGCTTTGCAAGTGCCGTACCACTGGGCTGCACCCCTAGCCCATTTTTTTTCTTTCTGAGACAGAGTCTCACTAAATTATGCAGACTGCCTCTAGCCTCAAACTTGCAATCCTCCTGCCTCTGCCTCTGGAGTCCCTGGGATTACAGGTGTGCGCCACTATGCCCAGCTTATAAATTTTATTCTTACAGGACTTATAGTCAAGGGGAGAAATGCCATCAGCTATAGATTCCCATGCTTCAATGTATTTACCCACCACAGCACACGCCCTGAAGGAAAAGGAATGTAAGAGCTTATGAACCTGGCCCGGTTTTGCAGATGGTGTCAGGAGACATGCAAATGGGCAAATCCAGAGGACAACCAGGGGAGCATGTTATACAAATTAACAAACCTGTGCCAAGCCCCTGTGGCAGGTGAGCGTGGGTGCTGTCGAGGGGATGGAGGATGCTCCCACGGAGTGTGTGGCCTGGTGATCCCCTAGTATGAGCAGAGTAGACACACAGGGTACTCTGGAGACTTCTCCTGAGGACAGTGAGAAGTGCTTCTCTTCTGTAAGAAGGGGCAACAATGAGCAACCGGTGGCAAGGAGAGCCAAAGCCAAGGTTTCCAGAAGGTCTCGGGTGGACTGAGCCCTGGGATCCATTGACGAAAAGTTCTCAGATCCATTGTGCCCACAGATGCTGAGCACAGTTCCTGGCTTTAGAGCAGCCAAGTGCGTGTAGATGGCTGGTGGCTCTAGTCAGTTCTCCACCCCTAGGAACTGCCAGGCTCCTGGAGAAAAAGAAACTGTCCTCAGTCCAAACCAGTGTGCTTCAGAGTTTGTCAGCTCACAGCTGGGCTGGGGCTTTTGACTAAAGATCGAATAGCACAGCAGGGGTACAGGAGTAAAAATTAACTCTGTGATGTCACATTCCAGGTTAATTAGCTTCCTACTCGCAATAGAGTTGCATTAAAAAGCATGCAGAATAGTCCTCCTTCAAAAGAGTCTTATGAGGCAACAGCCCAGGAGAGAGGAACCCCAGACCTCTGCTGGGCCAGGCTCCCTACCACCCCCTGCTTCCTGGGGAGCATCTGGACCCCCAGGACTGGTTTTGTCAAAGAAGCAAAGGATATAGCTCAGACACCTTGCTGAACTGGGGATTTAAATTCTTTCCCAACCCTATGTCCAGTGTCATGGCACTTTTTTTTTTTTTTTTTTTTTTTGTGGTACTGGGGGTTGGACCCAGGGCCTCGCACTTGCATGCTCTGCAAGTGCTGGACCACTGAGCTGCACCCCCAGCCCATTTTTTACTTTTTGAGACAGGGTCTCGCTAAGTTACCCAGACTGCCTCTGGTCTCGAACTTGCGATCCTCCTGCCTCCGTCTCCCGAGCCGCTGGGATTACAGGCGTGTGTGCCACATGCCCGGCTCATGGCACTTATTTTTTATTCCAGAAAAATGTTCATGTATTATCCAGTATTCCTTGTGATATATCAATGCTAAACCTGAGAAAGGAACCAATGAAGATATAATGTCTAAGTATTGCTAGACAGAGCCAGCTAGACAAATAATAACTCAGCATTAATAATCATAGTACTGTTTGGGGCGTGCTGGCTGAAGGCTGCAGTGTTGGGTCTGACTGGTTGTGTCTCATCCCCACAGGTGATCTTGGGCAGCCCCTTCACTGTGGCCTTTGCTTTCTCGGATGCCATTGAGGGCTGATTGTGGCAGATCTTTCTAATAGTCATGAGAATTCAGTGGGATGACGCAGGGAAACGTTGAGCCTGCTGACGGGCACCCTTGGAGTCTCCGTGTCTGCCCTTCTTAGTGTAATTAGCAGCCGTATCCCCTGGAGGAACAGCAGGGATGCCGGAAAGGGCAGAAATGGTAGCTCCTGACCTCCTGGATCTCAGGCCAGCCCTGTCCACTCCCACCTATTCCTTCTCTGTCTCCATGGGGTGGGGTGGGGGGGAAACAGACTTCTCCTTGGGACAGAAGAGTCATTTAGCTCAGTTTCGCTCCCTGAAACTCCAAAATGGGTTGCCCAGATGCCGGGGGTGAGCAGGGCCCCAAGGCGAGGTAAACGCCAACAAGCTTAGCTCAGCCTTGGGACGGAGCCACAAGCTGGGGTCCGAATGGGAGCCAAGTGTGAGCACCACGAGGGAGCTGCCCTTTGACACAAGCCCAGGCTACAACAGGCCGGTGGGCAGAGGGCGGCTTCCGCTGGCTGAGGCCTGATGGAGGAGGAGGAGGGTGTGGCAGACCCACATGGAGAGAGGCTCTACGGGACCTCCTTATAATTATAATCAGAGCCCCAAGTCTCCCCCACAGCGAGCTGCTCCCTAAACAAACTTGCAGATTAAACATTTGCCTTCAGGCAGAAAAAAATCAGCACGATGACACACTGGCAGATAGCGGGATGGTTTTGTGTACATTAATCTTATTTTCATTGGCTTTAAGAGCTAATTGCCAAAGTTTAATTGCTCACAGTTAATCAACTTATCAATATTTACTGAATGTTCAGTTGTACCCCAGCACCCATCCGGAGGACTGCGATGGGCCAGAACAAAAATCTTAGATGTGGTTCTTTGATCGACGAACAAAACCCAGGGCAGAATCAGGACTGATTACAGCTTTTCTCCCTCCCTTCTTGTGCATTTTAAAATCATCAGAAGCCTACCTGTTATTCATTGGCAGAGTTAACTCAGGAGATAACAGAGCTGCGTGTTCATTACACTCCCTCGTGCTTTCTTGGGAGAGAGAGATGCTGGGATGTTCCTTAAAAGATAATGTACATTGTTGAAGATTATACATCAGGCAAGTAAAAACATAAAACTGGGAAAGGTTTCTGTTTATTTTCCAGATACACAGTCGGCTTTTCTCATCCCTCAAAGATCACCCTGCCTGGGAAAGAAATGAAAGTCTATTGAATGCAGGTAAAGAACCGGGCTCTTTCAATTCATTCTCTCTCTCAATCTCTCTCTTTCTCTCTCTTCCCCACCCCCACCCGTCTCCTCCTTCTATCTGCCTCCCTCTCTCCCTTTTATTTTTATGAATAATATAATGTACTTTGGAGCCTCATTTCCTTCTGAGCATGAGAAGCTAGCTAAAAGTCTCCAACAAGATTTGAAGCTGATTTGAATTTCTGAACCCTCAAGCTTTTAGGGCAGCCGTCTCAGAAAAAGCAAACTATACAAAAGGAATATTGGCTGCCTCAGTCGGTGCCTTTGCAACCTGCAGTGACCCCAGGTAGCTGAGTGTGCTGGGGGAGGCCAGCGTGGAGCAAGGCTCCATGGGAATGAGCAAGGGGGCGGGTAGATGTGCAGTGTTCTCAGAGTGGAGTGGATGCCATTGAAATATAAGCATGGCTGCTGGCCATCCACACATCATTCTTTATGAAGCTTCAATTTATAGTCACTCAACTGTAAAAACAGTAGGTGTGATGGTTACAGTTCATAATTCTTATTAAGTTTGTTAACATAAATTATGTGAAAACCGCTTCTCCTCCTCCCCGCTCCTTCCATTCTGTTAGAATTTGTATGGATTTAGATCATATATTCTGACAGTAGTATAGTAAGACTTCTAGGTTAAGAGGATATTCAATTTGGAGACTTGAGCAAAAACAAATTCTAAAAGGATGTTTTAATGTAGCGAATTTCGTTTTTTCATCTTCATTTGATATTTAATTCATAAATGTAGATGAATTGCTGTAGGTGAAAAATCTATATCCATGATTGTATAAATATGAGTACGTCTAAAATATATGTGTATACCTGTGTATATTGGGAGAAGGACGTGGCAATCCACTCCCAAGGCAATCCCGAAACAGTCAGCCATTGAAAACCCTATGAGGGTCGCTATGAGTCGGATACCGACTCAACAGCACCTGACAAATAACATGATAACAACCTGTGTATATATACGCACACACACAGTTATAGCTTCTCTTTCCATTATCTACCACTACTTGCCTATGTCAAAATACTGGGGACCTGAACTTTCTATAACTGACGTAGTCAGCCCAAGACAAAAATCTAATGTGAAAGAAGCGTTCATACTTAATCCTCTCGAGAAGCGCCTAGAGCGTGGCTTACGGCTAACCCTTTAATAGTGGCAGGTATTTTGTTTGGCCCCTGTGGGAACCCAGTCCAGAAGTTGCAGGTGCTAAGAACGCGACTCCATTGACAAGGGTTTTTGCCTGGATGGCAAAGGCAGTGTCAGGAAGCACGGCTGCGGCCCAGGGGAGTTGGGCACATTGAGAAGAGTGGGACGCTTTCCTCAGAGCAGCCCAGGCGGCCGTGGGAGCAATCAGACCTGTGGCTCAGATGTGGACACTCAGGATTCTTCAGCAGCTCAGCTCGAGGCGGCCTCATGCGGCATTCCGTGGCGGATCCCGCTGCAGAGGGGTCTAGGAACCTAGTCTGTGCCGGCCCCAGGCTGGGAGCTGAGGGTCCAGGCTGCAGGAAGGATGCCCAGGCAACCCTGGATGGGGAGGGAGACAGAGTCCCGGCCTTTCTTTTCTTGTTTTAAATCTGTCAGTACTGTCAGAGTGCTACTTATGGCAGAACGCTGTGAAAGCAGGCTTACACCTCGATGATTGGGGATGAGGCTAGGTTGCACCTCAACGGGTGCCATCTTCCCCTGGGGACTGGTTTTCCACAGTGCCCCTCATGTTCTAGCTACCTTCCTCCATGGTTGTTTCCACCTGTTAAAAATGTGCACTGGGAACTTGTTAAAAATGACAAGACAGATTTTATTTGAGGGTCTCTCTAGGGGGAGATGGGAGAAGGATGTGGCAACCCACTCCTGAGGCAATCCCAAAACAGCCATTGAAAATCCTATAAGGGTCTCAAGGAGTCGGACATGACTCAATGGCACCTAACAACAACTAGGGGGAAAGAAACTTTCATATAGAACTAAGCTCAACTCTGAAGAAAGCAAGGGCAGCTGGGGAATTGTAGCCAGTGGATAAGGTGAGGCCCTAGGTAAATGGAAAATTTCTAAGAAGATCCTGATATCTAAGGCGAGGAGGGAAGAGGAACTTGATTAGCTCTCAAGATGGGGGACTCCTTCCTGAACTGCTTGGGCAAGATTCTCAACAGTCCTGGACTCAGCGAGATGTGTTGCTCACACTGGGTTCCCAGGCCAGGGATGATACCCAGGAGGGGAGAGGGCTCAGAGGAAGGAGGCTGATTGCAGCCTGGTTCAGAGGGAGTCCTGTCTCATCCTTTCTATGAGGATAAGCCAGAGCCCCCCAGACACTTCATGCTCAGGGGTCCAGCTTTGTCCCAGAGAAAAGCACGAGGAGTTTGGGTCAAGAACTCGAATCCCTATCTCAGCCCATTTTCTACTGCTATAACAGAATCCTACAGGTGGGATACATGACAAACAATGGAACTTTATTTGGTGCACAGTTTTGGAGGCTGAGAAGTCCAAGGTGGAGGGACTGTATTGGTGACAGAGTGGAAGGCAACACATGGCCAGAGTGGGCAGGAAGGAGAGGGCTAACTCAGACTTTTTATCAGGAACACTCCCACCTCTGCTAAGCCCGTGTCACTAACCCACTCCTGTGATGACTGAGCTACTTCTACGATAACTAACCTACTCCTGTCCTAAGTAATATGTCCCCGAAATAACTAACCTACTTCTGACATGGAAAACCCTCTCCTGTGGTCACTGACCCACCCCTGTGATGACAGCATGAATCCACTCAGGAGGGTGGCGCTCTCGGTGCCTGCTCCCCTCTGAAAGGTGGTGACAGCAGTGAGACTTCAACCTGAGCTTTGTTGGGACATTCAAACCAGAGATCTCTCTGTTCCTACCCCTGTGAGAGGACCTGACACAGGAAGAGACCATCCTCTGTCCTCTCAGTGGCTTTGGGAAACCCAAGAACGGAGTTTCAGGTTCAACTCTGGGGTGCAAAGACCAGAAACCCACTGTCACAGACCAAAGGGAATTTGTTGGAAGGAAACTGGTGCATTTCATAGAAGAGTGGGCCCTGGGGTTG
>VMDO01004309.1:22500-44774 GCA_007922755.1 Pedetes capensis | reverse complement strand
TTTCATTGAGGCATCTTCTGTGCCAGCGTGGACTTTGTCATCAATTGGATTTCATCTTTGGGGTGGTCTTTCTGCTCCTTCATTTCTTTCTTTTTCTCTCTCTCTCATTTTCTTTTTTTCTTTCTTCCTCCTTTCCTCCCTCCCTTCCTTCCTTCTTTTCTTCCTTTCTTTCTTCCTTTCTCTCTCTCTTCCTTTCTCTCTTTCTTCCTCTCTCCCTCTCTCTCTCCCTCTCTCTCTCTTTCTCTCTCTCTCTCCCTCTCTCTCTCTCTCTGTGGTACTTACGGGTTGGACCCAGGGTCTCACACACACTTTGCAAGTCTCTACCATTGTGCTGCTCCCCTAGTCCATTTTTAATTTTTTTATCTTTTTTTTTTTCCCTGATACTGGGGGTTGAGCCCAGGGCCTCGCACTTGCATGCTCTGCAAGTGCTGGACCACTGAGCTGCACCTCAGCCCATTTTTTTTACTTTTTGAGACAGGGTCTTGCTAACTTACACAGACTGCCTCTGGTCTTGAACTTGGGATCCTCTTGTCTCCGTCTCCCCAGCTGCTGGGATTACAGGCGTGCGCCACCACGCCTGGCCCTTAATATTTTTATCTTGAGACAGGGTCTCACTAAGTTATGCAGGCTGCCTCTGGCCTCCAACCTGTGACCCTCCTGTCTCTGCTTTCTAAGTCTCTGGGATGACAGGCGGGCGCCACCATGTCTGGTTTCCATTCCTTCATTTCTCAATGCTCCCAAGACAGTGGTGACTCAGGTCTCTCCAGTCCCCATGCCCTGCTCACTCTGAAGTTCACCGATCTGAGCAGTTGCCTCTGCAGTGGAAGCTAGATTAGTGGGGGACGGGGTCCTAACAGGGCACATAGCACCCAGGCATAAAGGATGAAGTGCACTTGGGTCTGGATCCCTACTTCTGCTTCCTGTGTCTGCACGGCGCAGCTAGTTGCTGCCTCCGTCACTGGAAATTCCAGGCCCAGAGGGTGGGAGTTGATTTCCTATGGTTAAATTGTCCTCTTGGCAAGGTCTTGGAAATCTGCTGGCGTGGGTACAATCTCAGTTTCCTATGATTCATAGGATCTGAGCACTAAGACAGAGAAAATGTGAGAAGGATGACGTTGTCCACCCAGACCCACATCTGCTCTTCAAATCAGGAGGAGGCAGGGCGTCCCTTCCAAATCCCACTTCCACATGTTAGACAGGGGTGGGGCTTACCGTCCACATCACCACATTACCTTTCTGTACACCGGGCAGCTTAATGTGAGGATGGAGTCCATGGGGACTCAGTGGCGCTCAGGCCGCTTCCGCCTGGGGAAAGAGGTCTGTGGGGAAAGCAGTTGGGGCAGGCCCCTCGGAATTTGCAGTTACTGATTCAGTTGGCTGAGGAAGCCAGGTGGAGGGGCAGGAAGCTCTCTCCCTCCTGATCCATTAAGCCCGACCTTTCCAGCTGGCAGTTTTGAAAGGGTGGGCCTGTGATGGATAAGAGGGCTAGCATGATTATGTTTCACTTAGACCCGGAGGATAATTGTGCTTCTATTCCAGCTCTTAGGAGAGCAGAGATTCAGATCCATGGCCTCCCTCCTGGCGGTTCCATCAGTCTGAGTCAAACTTTCCCCAGTGGTGCTCCTGCCCCTGGCCCTTACTTTGAGAAGCGTCCTTCTGTCTTCCCTTCAGCACAGCGCCAGGCCTGACATGTGCAGTAATTCTGCTCCAGGCGAAGTCGTCTGAGAATGCAGGCTCTCTGTGAACAGGAGGAGACCGCACCTTAGTGCCTCTGTTGGCTTCCTGGGAACCTGCTTCTTATGGAGGCTCTAGTTGCAATGGGCTGGGATTTAGCTCAGTTGGTAGAGCGCTGCGCTGAAGTCTCTGAGGTCCCGAGTTTGATTCCCAGCACCCCCAAAATGGGAGAAGGGCCTGGCAATCCACTCCCAAGGCAATCCTGAAACAGTCAGCCATTGAAAACCCTTTGAGGGTCGCTATGAGTCTGATACCCACTCGCCGGCACCTAACAACAACAACAACTAGTTGCTAGGGGGCTGGGATATAGCTCAGTTGGTAGAGCACTGCTCTGCAGTTTCTGAGGTCCTGAGTTCGATTCCCAGCACTGTAAAATGGAAGAAGGATGTTGCAACCCACTCCCAAGGGAATCCTGAAACAGTCAGCCATTGAAAACCCTATGAGGGTCGCTATGAGTCAGAATCGACTTGATGGCACCTAACAACAACAATAACAACTAGTTGCTAGAGTTGAGCATGGAGGCTTTTTTTTCTTTCTTTCCTTCTTTTCTTTCTTTCTTTCTTTCTCTTTCTTTTCTCTCTCTCTCTCTCTCTCTGTCTCTCTCTCTCATCCTCTTTTGTAAAGTACAGAAGCTGTTTTGATCACTTGTCCTTCCTTCTGCCTCCTTTTCATAGATTCCTCTCTGGCCACTGGGAGAATTCATTTACTGAACAATTTACCAGAACATCTTTAATCAGTGCAACTTCCCTGGTCAAGCAGCGCATCAGAGGATGAAATATAAGCTCCTGGGCACAGCATAGCACCTTCTGCCCTTGGGGGCCCCCTTGGTCTTTCTAGATTTTTTCCCAATTTCATCACCACGTGCATGCAGTGCTTGCCACCAGCCTTCTTGTGCACAGGGGACCCTCTGCCTAACATCCCTTCTCTGTGTTTCTGTGGCTAACACAGTCATTTGCCAGAGGTGCCGCCTGATTCAGCCCACACCCACCCCTTCTCTGGACATTTTGCTTGATTCACAGTCATGGTCCTTTCAGGCCACCTGGTTTGCCCTGCTGACTTGTCCTCCTTGCTTTCAAAGCTATAGGGTCCGAGGGCAGGGCCTTGTTTTCCTTCTTGGCTCCCGAGTTCAGGAACCAGTGCGTGGAAGTTGTTCAATAGGTTAAAGGGGGTGATTTGTAGGAAGCGGCTGCTTTGAGCCATTTCTGCCTAAGTGGACCTTACTGGACCTTCCCAGGCCAGCCTGAGGAGCAGAGCCTGGCAGGGAAAACATCTGGGTTTCTCCGAGATTCTCTCATGTGCTTTAGGGATGGCTCCTGACCCATGACTCAGCCTCCTTTGTTGAGGGGGGACAGAGGCTCCCCTTGGGGGGCTGCTGTGGGTCTGCTGCCCAGTGTCCAGCCTGCTTTGCACCACAAAGGTGGGGGGGGGGAGAAAAGCAGTCTGACCACTGGAGGGTGAAACACATTGGCTGCTCCTTCCTGCAGAAGATGTGGGGAGACCCCTGGGGTTAGGCATGTTGTACGCCTTGAGTAGGACATCATTGGAAAGACAGCAGACCAAGCCGCCTTGTCACCAGGGTACGTGACAGTCCCGTCGGCTCTGTCACGAAGAACCAATATGTTCTCATCGCCTCCTGATTCTGCCTGGTGGCCGCCTGGGCCTTCACCTTCCATTTGGCTGCAATCACCGATAAATAGTGCAACCAGCCACCCCTCCCCCACATGAGTTCCTGCCTCTAGCTCGTCTTTGCCCGTCACGGGGTACCTAATCTAATTCACAAAGAATTGGCAAAATCATGTACTACGCAGAGAGTTGAGCTGCACATCCAACCTGTGTGGCTCGTCAGGCAGAACTGCCCCAGAGATTTCACTGCTTCCTCTTGAAAGCACCATCCTCGGTCCTGCCTCGGGTGTGCCGAGAGGGTTGGCCACTGGTCCTCGTCCAGAGCTGGGGAAATCAGATACCGGGGTGGACAAGGGGGGTGGACAGTCCATGAGGCTACTGTGTCTCATTCCTATAAGGGTGGGATTCGGAGCCCTATCATCTTTTCACTTCTTTCTTCCCCAAAGCTTGTGACCCGTTCTGCCTTTCCATGGGCAGGCGCCTTGGTGCGTCCATTCCTTGAGCTACATCCGGGTGCCAGGTCTGGCAGACAGCCTCCCACATTGCATTCTGGGAAGGACATGCCTTGGCAACTAGGTCACTAGGAAGTCTGAGGGTGATGCTGAGCTGCAGCCTCCTCCCATCCAGCGTGAAGACAAGACCGTCCTGACACCCCAGGCCGAGCATCACGGCTCTGCCTTAGCTCTGGTTCCCAGCAGAGAGGGGAAGCTGAACGGTGCGTGGAGCTCAAAGCTGACGCGGGTCTGGAGGCCCACCCAGGCCCACAGTAGTGAGCCCAGGAGCTCCCTGCCACGCTCATGCGATTTGCTGTGTCTTTAGGAAAGAAAGGAACATCATTCGCCAGTCCAAGTGATTGCTGTTCTCTGCCCTGCAAGTGTCCTTTTTTTTTTTTTTTTTTTTTTTTTTGCGGTACTTGGGGTTGAACCCAGGGCCTCGCGCCTGCATGCTCTGCAAGTGCTGGACCACTGAGCTGCACCCCCAGCCCTCTTTTTTTACTTTTTGAGACAGGGCCTCGCTAAATTACACAGACTGCCTCTGGTCTCGAACTTGCGATCCTCCCACCTCCACCTCCCTAGCTGCTGGGATTATGAGTGTGCGCCACTGCACCTGGCGCAAGTGTCCTTCTGCAAAGGGTGCCTTACCCCCTCTTCATGCCACGCATGAGAGAAGGATGGAGCCAGGATCTCAGGGTGATGTCCGACCCTGGACAGAGGAGATTGGCAGTAGTTTATTAGTCATACTCAGCCAGGGAAGGACACAGTGTGCACACCTGGCGTTGTACTCGGGAACAGAGTGGACAGGCAGCGGGGAGAGAGGAAGGCCTGGTAGTATGAAAAGGGTGGGCTGTC
Source organism: Pedetes capensis (assembly GCA_007922755.1). Taxonomy (NCBI): domain Eukaryota; kingdom Metazoa; phylum Chordata; class Mammalia; order Rodentia; family Pedetidae; genus Pedetes; species Pedetes capensis. The sequence goes on along the minus strand of VMDO01004309.1, from coordinate 40,068 downwards.
CCTGTTCCTGCAGGGGGGCGGTGCTGCCTCATCTGAATAATCCCACAGGCTGGCAGGGAACCTAGGTTTGCTACTCAGGAACATTGGAGATGATGCTTGGTCCCATGAGGAGGAGGGTGTTTGACTCGAGGAGCTTATCTGCCCTGGTGTGGACAGGGGACTTGTGGAGAGGCCATTTGGAGTCCTCCTGGTTCTCCTCGATGCCAAGGCCGCCATCACACTGGCCCTTCATTTTGAGTCTTACAGCAGGAGGAGCCTGGCATGGAGAAGGAGAAGATGGGGAGGAGGGCAGAGTGGGACAGGCCGGCCCTGGGGGCAGCACAGCTGCTGGGGAGGAGGGAGGGGGTGACACCCTGCTCCAGGGAGTGAGGGGACAGCCAGCCATGGAGACCAGCCACACAGGAGGCTGGGATCCAGATGAGCAGCAGGAGCCCAGAGGCCCCAGCTGGAGGCCTATCTGGGTGCCTGGAAAGTGGGGAAGGCATGTGGGGAAAGAGGGCCCTGCCCAGAGCACCTGCATTCCCAATGTTAGGTAGAGGAGTGGAGTGTGATTACTAACACACTTCACAGAGAAGAAACCTGAGGTCTAGCCTGAGCCATGGTGGGCAGGAAGCCAGCGGCTCTGGCCTAGAGCCTCGACAGCTCTCTGAGCTCAGGACTGTTGGTCCATCTCAGGAATGGAGTGTGATTACTAACACACTTCACAGAGAAGAAACCTGAGGTCTAGCCTGAGCCATGGTGGGCAGGAAGCCAACGGCTCTGGCCTAGAGCCTCGACAGCTCTCCGAGCTCAGGACTGTTGGTCCATCTCAGGAATGGGGTATGATTACTAACACACTTCACAGAGAAGAAACCTGAGGTCTAGCCTGAGCCACAGTGGGCAGGAAACCATTGATCCTGGCCTAGAGCCTCAACAGCTCTCCAAGCTCAGGACTGTTGGTCCATCTCAGGAATGGTGCTGCTTTTCTTCTACCTGGCCAAGTTGGAAACCTAAGAAGTTTCTGTTTTGCCCACACTCCTGTTACCAAGTCCCTCCGATTTACCTCCTAGCCATCTCTGGAATCCACCTACTCCTCCATCTTGGCCGCCATGTTGGCCTGGACTCCTGCAATGCTCCAGCTGTGGCTGTCTCATTTTGTGTCTATCTACAGCCAGAACGAACTGCTCAGGCCACACCACACCCCAAGTTAGGCTCTTCCAGGCCTTCTAATTGCTCTTGGAATAAAGGCCCTGAAGTCCAAAAGGCCTGAAGGCCAGGGCCCTGTGCTCTCTTCTGCATCCCAACTCACCAGGCCCCTCCTGCTGCTGGGTTCCTGTGGACACTGGGCCCTGGGGCCAAGCTCTGCCGCCCGCTGGCTTTCTCCTAAGGGACTCTGACCATCCCTCTGAACCCCATCCAGGTTTCCTTAGGTTGCTGTCGTGATGTCCAGGCCACTCAGACCCCCTTCCCGTCTTCTGCTGCACATGGTACAGCCACGATTTCATGTTCCTTTGCATCTGATAAACATCTGCGCCCCACCTAGACTGTACGTTGCACAAGAGCAGGGGCCGTCTCTGATTTTGCTCACCAGCCCTAGTGCCAAGCATAGGTGCTCAGTGAATGCCTGCTGGAGAAAGATGTGGCTCGTAGGAGGCAGGAGCCTCAGCACCTGTGGAGTCTGAAGGACAGTGGGGAGAGGCACTCGGGCGCGTCACCACGCGGGGGCACTGTGCTTGCGGTTCTCCTGCCTCTCTGGCTCAGTGCGTCCTCACTGCTGACCTGGGTCTTCTCACTCCTTCCTCTGCTCCTGTCATCCTCCATCATCCTGGTGCTGCCCAGCCCCACAGCCAAGAGCCGTGACCTCTGCCCAAGTCTGAGGTTGGCTAATATGTTATTTGTCGTGTGCTCTTGAGAGGTTTCATTACTTCTATTTCCTTGTTCCCTCATGTGTCTGTTGCACTGTGGGGGCTTACGTGTTGCTGTGATGCTGAAAGCTGTGCCACTGGTATTTCAGATACCATCGCGTGGTGGACAGGTTTCAACTGAGCTTCCAGGTTAACGCAGACTAGGGAGAAGGGCCCAGCAGCACACTCCTGAAATAATTCACCTTTGAAAATCCCATATGCATTTGAGTTTTACTACCTATTAGCCATAACCCTCCATAAACTTTGTGGGTTGATGGAAGGGTTGCCAGAACTGATGTAAAGGATGCATAATGGAAAAAGCCAATGCTGAATTCCTCTGTACCCCATCATCATTTACTAACAAAGGGAGATAAAAAAAGAAAAAAAAAAAAAAAGAAGATCCTATGAATAGCAGAGAAGCACTGTCAAATACAGTGCCAGAAGATGAGTCCCTCGTGTTGGAAGGCATTCAAGAAATGAGTGGGGAAGAGTCGCCTCCTTGAAGTAGAATCGACCTTAATGATGGGAATGGAGTAAAGCCCCTGGGACCTCCATTTGCTGATCTGGCATGACTCAAAATGAGAAGAAACATAGTGGCTGCAACCATGGGCACAAACATAAAAATACCATGCTCATGGCACAGTGTCAGGTAGTGCTTCGTTCTGCTGTACTTAGGGTCACTATGAGTCAGATCTGACTTGACAACACCTAACAACAACAACTATTTCCTTGTTAATTATTAGTTATAGACCAAGAGTAGCCCAAGAGAGAAATAACACAAATAATCACTGGAAGCCGCACATTCCTTCCGAGGGCCATACATCGTATTGTTGGGAAAAGCTGCACAGAGGAGGCATGTCTCCAAACTCAGGTGGTCCCTGCAGAGAGAAGCCTGGGTATTTGGGTAAAATATGATGGAGAGAATGAGTGTGGGCAGCAGCTAAAGTGCTATTTTATTCAGTTGTATTAGCCCAGCTGGCCATCTGAGGAAAATACTTTTTAAAAGAAAATAATATGTATACACAAACACATATAACATAAACCGAGAGCAACACCCAGCATCCAATGTGTCTTTGAAGCTCGTTGTGGTGTTTAATGTAGTGTTCGCTTTGGCATCCAGCTTCCCTGAATGAAAGGGACATTCGTCTCGCAGCTGACCTGTGACAGAGCTGGTGGGAACGAGAGCCCAAGTAAAGCAGCTGCCAGATGAAAGTAGGCCATTTGTGTTTCCCTCGCTCGCCTAGGACCTCCGCTGCCTGTTTACATCTTGCTGACACCACCAGCGTGTTGGCCCCAAGATCATCCTGAAGCATCTTCCTCTGGGCACGCTGCTTCCTGCCCTGCTGCCCTCTCTCTTATTTTTCCAGAGTGGGTCCCTGTCTCTGCATAGGCGAATGCTGAAAACCTGTTCTTCGCTCACGCCGGGGAGAACCACCAGGCAGGGAGGCCTGTGCCTGGCTGAGAGCGAGCTTGTAACAAGCTGAAGAGGTTACCATCAGGACCAACGACCCCTTTCCCACTTCCAAGAGCTTGTGGGGACATCGCCTTTTTTTTACGCCCATTACGCCCTTTTTGCCCAGACCATCGGCTAAGCAAGACCTTTTTCGCCTTTTCGCCCGGACCAGCGATGAGGAAACGGCTCTCCTGCTCTCTCCCAGACCTTCAGTGAGGAAAGAATGTTCTCCCTGCTGCAACCATCAACAAGGAAAGAACCCGCTCTCTGTCTGATCACCGAGGAAGCAAGAACTGTCTCCTCGTGACCACCGAGACCACCAACACAGGTGTTTGTCCCTGGAAGGCAAAAGCACCTGAGGCTTTTCCTTTCTTCCGTCTCCACCAGTGTCCTGAGGGCCGCAGGAGTCTGGGCCCCACACCCGAGGGTCCTGAACGAATTGTGTTTAGTACCTGTGTGTGTGGCAGTGCCTCCTGTCCGAACATCCAGCCTGGACCAGGAGGCACGCGCCCCACTTAGAGTTGGGAAAGCTGTATTCCTGTGTTTGAGTGGGAGACAGGGAAGGTCTGGCTTCCCTTCAGAAGGGACCCTGGTTCTGGAGAGAATCTTGGCTTTGTGTCATGTACCTACCTTGGGCATTCCGGGAGACTTTTTGGTCATAAAACCTTCCGGGACATTCTCCCCTCAGACCTGTACTTAACAACACCCCATCTGACCTCTGTGCTGAGAGACAGTCTCATGAATCATGTTTTAAGTTTTGGCTGTGATGTTTCTGTTTTCCTCAAACTGCGTTGACCCTGCTAGTGAGCATGGAGCATAGAAGGCTGTTTTCCTAGAGCAGTTTATGTTATTTTTAAATGGAAGTCTTCTTACAGTAGACTCTTATGGGCAGCCCATTCATTACACAGATGAAAGTGGAGGAATGGCAGGAGGAATGGAAAGCCTGGGCCCAGGGGATCCCTCTCCCCTGAGGAGCTGGGCGGCCCCATAGCAAGTCCAAGAGTGATTTCAAAACTGTTGGGCACAGGACCGGAAGGAGGGGATGGGCAGTTTGGATGGAAATTGATTGCTGTCTCTGTGAATGTGGAGATTTCCCACAGTTAACCTGGAGCCCAGGGAACAAGAAGGTTATCACCGTGGGCGGTCCACTTGAACCCGGAGACACCCGTTTCCTTATTGATCTGCACTGCTCGCCCGAAACCCTGAGGCCAGGCTATTAGGGCTCTTGTGGATGTGATTATCTCAGCGCCTGGAGCCAGAACTGATGCTGTATGATAATGCAGGCAGCTTGGGGGTGGAGGATGCCCCCCAGCCCCACGACAGGAGCAGAGGTGGAAGTGTTCTCTGGGTTTTAACTGGAAGATGGGATGACGCAATAGTCTCTAATAAGACCATGCTTTTAAAATCTCTTCCTTCTCCCCTATGGAAGAGCTTTGCGTTAGTAACCCTCAGCTTACAGTTGCTCGTAGGTGCTTCATACCAGGCCTGGCTGGAGTCCAGCTCCCCACGCAGCTCTCCGAGTGGCTTTCTCTAGTGCCTCACGTATGCTCAAGTTTGATTTGTTCTTTTTATGGGATTTAGGAGACAATCGATGAGGGTGATTAAAGATCAAGACAGGTTGCTTGGGGGAGAGGGGTTGGCGCAGCACTGTTCCTAGATAGCTTTGAAGATAGGCAGTGCAGGGGGCGGGCAGGGGTTCCCCTACCATAAAGCGGCACCACAGGGCGAGGTTTGGGAATGTGGACTCTGAGCCTGGGTTAAAATTCATGTCAAAGGATAATGAATGCCCTTGTCCCCCAAGTTCTGGGGTGGAAACCACAGCTCTTCCCCTGCTCCATTCTGTGACCTGAGACAGCTTAATTGACATTCAAGATCCCCAGTAGTTTTGATGTGCTTTTCGCTGATGATTAGTAACTAATCCTCATCATCGATTGCATGGTATCAGTCTCCCCACCTGCCAAAACAATACAGATGTCTATATTCCTTTCTGAAGCGTTCAGTTTGTGCCGTCTCTTAGGGGAAGCAGGCTGGGGGTTAGCTCAGCTGATGGAGTGCTTGCTCTGCACGCTCTGAGGCCTGGGTTGGATCCCCAGCACAGCAAAAATGGGAGAAGGACCCGGCAGCCCACTCCTGAAACAATCCTGGAAACAATCAGCCGTTGAAAACCCTATGAATAGCAGAGAATATATCAGCAGACTGACAGAGTGCCAGGCACGGCACGGTGTCAGGGAGCGTTTTGTTCTGTTGTACGAAGGGTTGCTGTGAGTTGGACCCGACTCGACAGCATCTAGCAATAACACCATGTGGGGGAAGCAGAGAAGTTAGAGGAGGGGAGGGTAAGGGTTGAGGAGGGCCACACAGGGGGAAAGAAAACCTCTCAGATGCTGGTGGGCTGGTTCCAGATGGGCTGTATCAGAACGGCTGCTCCCCAGCTGCCCGAGGTCCATGGAATTGGTGCTGGGCTCACCCAATCTCCCTTTCCATCCCACAAATTTGCCTCGCATGAGACTCCGTTCTTCTCCCAGCGGACTACAGAGCCTCCTGCCCTGGCCGAGAGCTGTGTGATGGCCAACCATGTCCCTGACCTTGGCCACCGTGGTCAGGCCACCCTCCAGGGGGTCAGGCCCATGTCCTGGCCTGTGCTTGAAGACCAGCAGGTGTCTGGTGATGCCGCTGCTTTTGCGGGTAGCCTCCCCTCAGACAGGTGCTGCCAGGCCGTGTCCAAGGCACCCTGGAGCCCTGAGCTTCCACCAGCTCCTCTTCCGCTGCATTTCACGCCATCACCAGGTTCCCACCCTGTGGGTGGAGGGATGGTGGGAAATGGCCGCGGGGCCTGGCCGCCACGGCCTTGCAGGAGGGGTTTCAGATGTGGGGATGACTGGAAGGGCGCATCAGAGGATGGCACCAGGCGCCAGACTCAGACCAGGCTCCATGGAGACCGGCAGGGGCTGTTGGGCCAGAGGCCCCGGGGTGCTGAGGGATGAAAACAGTCCTGGGTTTAGGTATCTAGGAACACACCTGCAACCTAGAGGCTCATGGGACGGTAGGGGTTTCTAGGGCAATGGAGGCTGGGGTGGCAATGCTGGTGGCCTGCTTGTGTGTTTGTAGTCAGCGAACTGTAGACTGGGGTGATGTCTCTGCTCAACCCAGCCGGCCTGAAAATGCTCCAGGGTGAAGGGAGGACAAAGAGCAGAAACAGAAGCACACAGCACATGTCCAGGCCAAAGCAAGTCAAATAGCAGAAATCTTGTCATTGTTGTTGTTGTTAGGTGCCCTCGAGTTGGTATCCGACTCATAGCGACCCTACATACAACAGGCGAAACACTATTGTCAGTGCTTCTCTGCTGTTCATAGGGTTTTCAATGGCGGAATGATTTTTGAGAGTGGGTTGTCGGGTCTGTCTCCCAAGCCTGCAGCACCTGGTGTTCCCAGGTGGTCTCCCATCCAAGTACCAACCGGGCCTGACCCTGCTTAGCTTCCGAGATCTGACAGGATCAGATGCCACAGGGCTACGGTTGTAGGCGCCTGTCATTAGGTGCTGTCAAGTCAGGTCTGACTCATAGCAACCCTGATAGGGTTTTTGATGGCTGATGGTTTTGACATTGAAAGCTAGATCCCATCTCTTGATGCAAAGAGCTGAACGTTCCTTTGAAGAGACAAGTCCCCAGGTGGTAGAGATTCAGAATCCCCAGTGCCTGCTGCACAGCCACCTACGTGTACTGGGACCCACTCTGCACCTAGAAATTCACTGGGCTCTGTGGATTTGTGCCATTTTCCACAACCACCCCAGGAAGAAGCTACAGATATTGTCACTCAATACAGTGAGGAGGCTGGAATTCAGAAAAGTCCGGTCACCTATTGGATTGCTGAATTGCTCATCTGGAAGATGGAGGTCAGCCCTGGGCTGTGATGAGTGCTCAGCACACCCATGCCTGGTCACTGGCTGCTCACTGGCCCGGGAGCCGGAAGCCCAGAGACCATGGGCATCATATCCATCGTGGCAGCCCCAGTCCCAAGCCCGGCCTCAGCACTCAGTAAACAGCTGTGGACTGGATACACAGCAACATATGGGATTGTGGCAGGGAGATACCTCAAGATAAGACCTGGGACTGAGGTTTCCTCTCATTCATGAACTGTGGCACCTCTGGTTTGGGGGTCTAGAGACGTGGTGTCCTTTTAAGGTCATTCTTGACATTTCCAGTCTTGTCACCTCCTTTATGGATGGTGCCAGTTTAGATGTCTTGGGATTTGGGGGCTGCGGCCTCAGGCCGCTGTGTTCTGGCTCTGTGGGGTATCTGTAGCCCCACAGGTGAGGGCGGCATCTGTCCCCACCGATGCCTGCCCCATCCGCTCTTGCTGCTTGCTCAGTGGCTCAGTCCTTTGTCTGCAGATGAAGTTGTGCCTCTCGGCTCTTTCACGACCACCTCTTCCTTGCTGGGCCACCACGGCTGCATATTAGGTCTTGGTGTTTACGCCGCCTGTCTTTCATTCCAGTCCCTCGCTGTTCACACCCCCACCCTCAAGAAGCTCAGCAATCTCAAAGGCCGGGAGGGCAGAGGGTAGAAGAGTCAGAGTAGTGGTTCCCCCTCTACTGAGCATTTACAAAGTGCCAGGTGCTGTGCTGGGCACACAGTGTGCAATGCTGGACTTGACCTGTTCAGAGGAAGCTACTGTCCTTAAGTTTGTGTTGTAGTGAATCAGAAGAGAGAAGTCAGGCGAATGGGACAATAAGCAAAATTGTTGCAATGATGAGAAAAGAGAGCCAAGACAAAAGGGGACTTGCTTTGGGTCAGGAATGTTAAACAGAAGTTTGCCATACAGAGGGCAGAGCGGGCTGGGAAGTATTCTGGGCAAAGGAAACAGCATGTGCAAAGGTCCTGGGGAAGGTAAGGCCTTGAAACAGTCACAGAGCTAAAGGATGTGGCTTGATCTGACTGGGGAAGAGGACAGTGGAAGGGAAAGTCATTGGAGAGGTGGAAAGGCCAGGCAGAGCCTGGAGGTCTGGGGTCGCAGGGAGGGTTTCAATGGCAGGAGTGACGGGATCCGTGCTGCTTTGTGAGAAGACCCCCTGTGCATGCGGGGGCAGGCTCAGGACTTGTCAGGCCCGACTCCTGTGTAATGTGGGCAGCCATGGTGAAGAAGTAGAATTCAAAATGGTAAGCATCACCTGCAGGGCTGTCCTAGAGGCTGGGAGGCTCCCGTGGAGCGATGGCCGGAAGTGTCTGCTTCCTATTGGAGCCACCCGGATATGTGAATTACAGGGCAGGAATGAATGTGTGGGGAGAAGGACCTGACAATCCACTCCCAAGGCAATCCCGAAAAAGTCAGCCACTGAAAACCCATTGAGGGTCGCTATGAGTCGGATACCGACTTGACGACACCTAACAACAACAATCAATGTCTGGGTACATGAGACAGGTCTGCAGCCGCTGTCCAGAGAGACAGCACGGTGCCCAGGGTGGGGGATGCCAAGAGCTGGATGCACACGGGCAGCCCCTGGAGGTGGACCCCAAGGCTCAGCCTGAGGGTCGGATGCAGGTGGTGGGGCAGAGGAACCCACTCGAGAGGAGCTTCAGTTACCTGCCTGAGGCCTCAGCACAACTTAGTGTCAGGTGAGGGCCCAGCCCTCATTGGCCTGCCCCTGGAGGGTCTGCCCGGAAGCCCCCTGTCCCCATGCTGCTGGAGGCTTCAGCACCAAGGAGGGTGCTGGTGGTCACTCAAGTGGTCAGTGGTGACCTCAGGCCAGATACACCTGGGCCCATCTGCTAGAGGGGGCTCTGCCCTGCTTCCTGCCCCTCTTCGACCTCCTGCGTGCTTTCCCATCTCCTGGTTTTCCAGTCTCCAGCCCCAGGGTCCTGCTGCCCTTGTCAGAGCCCTGCCTGAGCTTTCTCATTAGAGGCAGTCCCCTGTCCTCCTCTGCCTCCCACCTGGCCTCATCAGCTCATGCTCACAGGGACCACCCTGTGACCTCTTCATTAGCATCAGTCAAACCCTCTGCCTCCGCTTTCCTGTTACTACACAGGGTGATGATCTTCTCTGTGTTACAAGGACTCTGAGGGGACTAAACGAGGTCATGCTGGGACAGGGCCTTGCACACAGTGCACACACAGGTGCTCACTATTTTTATGATCTGTATTTTAAGAGGAGAGAAATATGAACAGTGCTATGTAGCTAATGGCCTGCAGCCATAGCCCTGTGGCATCTGATCCCCTCAGATCTCAGAAGCTAAGCAGGGTTGGGCCTGGTTAGTCCTTGGATGGGAGACCACCTGGGAACACCAGGTGCTGTAGGCTTGGGAGACGGACCTGGCAACCCACTCGCAAAAATCTATCTGCCATTGAAAACCTTCGAACAGCAGAGAAGCACTGACAAATAGTGTTTCGCCTGTTGTGTGTAGGGTTGCAATGAGTCGGATACCGATTTGACAGCACCTAACAACAACAACATGTAGCTAATATTGGAGAACACTGAGGTACGTTTGCAGGCTAGAGGAGAAGCCAGTGGAAGCCAAAGGAAGGCTCGTCTGCTGTGAAGTTCATGGATCATCTTTGGGGTCCACAGACCCCCTGCCCCGTCCACTTTTCCTTGAAGCTGGCATCCATCAAACCCTGCTCTGGGCTGGGCGCGGTGGCGCACACCTGTCATCCCAGCAGCTTGGGAGGCGAGGGCAGGAGGATCGCAAGTTCGAGACCAGAGGCAGTCTGCGTAACTTAGCGAGACCCTGTCTCAGAAAGTAAAAAAAATGGGCTGAGGGTACAGCTCAGTGGTCCAGCACTTGCAGAGCATGCAGGCGCGAGGCCCTGGGCTCAACCCCAGTACCGCAAAAACAAACAAACAAACAACAACAACAACAACAAAAACAACCCAAACCCCTGCTCTGACTGGCTCTATCCCTGGACAGTGCTTCATAGGTTGGTAGCTCTTGTCTTTGCTGAATACCAAGCATGGATGTGGATTTTCTAATGGCAGAGGATGTTGTACCCTCATGGAAGACAAAGCACTGATGGCCAGATTCCCGATAATGCCATTTCCTACAGAGCCCTGGTGGGCATCCATCTTTCCAATAAGCCTAGCAAAAAATTTTAAATACGTGAAATTTAAAGTGACTTTGAAAATGGTCCCCCTTTCAAGTCACTGCATAAAGAACAGATCCCTTCAGATGTCTGCAGCTGTCGGGCAGCTGGAAGCTCCGTCCTCTGCTCCTGCCTGTAGCACCTGCCACTTGTCTCCGTGTAGACGTTTCTTGATAATTGAGATGTGTTGTGCAGGAAGCGGGGGCCTCATTCGAGGGTATCTAAGGGACAGTCTCTGGCCAGCTGCTTCCCCTTCATTAGAATGTGTCCATCAGATCCTGCCCAGGAGAAATCCTTGCCGGAGGGAGCATGCCTGTCATCCTATTAGATAGGATAAGCTGGGCTTCTTGTTCCCGCACCAGAAAGATGGAATTAGCACTTAAGGAGCTGCTGTCATAGAAGTTTTTACCCTTCACAATGAATGCAGGAAGAGGTCAATGACGGTAGATGAATGCTGCAGAAATCAGCCTTCATCATTCATGAGCGGTTAGGGCCCTAAATGCCATGTTTGAAGGCTGCGTCTGCCTTCCAGTCCTGGCGACGATGTAATTGGATGGAATGCTGGCTTGTGTTTGGAATCTTAATTTGCCCATTGGCAGTGTCACAGAGAGTCCTTTTAAGACCCCAGAGTCTTACAAAAAAAAAAAAAAAAAAAAAAACCCACGCCATTCTGAGGTTTCTTCAGGGGCCAGGATGTGCCACCGGGCAGAGCAAACAGCTACCTCCACAGCAGTTGCAGGGTGGGGCACAAAAGTAGCCCAGTGTTTGGACACAACAGAGCGGTTGCAACTTAGATCCCAGCCGCTCTGTGAAAACCTGGGTCGCCGGGTGACCCCTGGCCATGGGAAAAGTGGGAGAGTGAGTTGGTGGCGGGTAAGCCTGGCTCCCAGAGAAGCTGCAGGGACTGTAGGACAGGGCGGCATGCTCGTGGCTATGGAAGTGGTCACAGCAGGGGTGGGTGCCGGAGTTCAGAACCTGCCCCTTGGCAAAACCAGCCCCAAATTACTCATTGAGTTGCTGAGAGGCAGCGCCAGTGGGAGGCATCTGTGTGCTGGAGGGGACTGGCAGCAAAATCAGCTGCCCTGGGGCTCCCCTTGGTGTTCTTGGTGACACTCAAAACCTGAGCAAAGCCGAGCGAGGTGGCGCATGCCTATAATCCCCCAGTGGCTGGGGAGGCAGAGGCGGGAGGATCGCAAGTTCGAGACCAGAGGCAGTCTGCGTAACTTAGCAAGACCTTGTCTCAAAAAGTTAAAAAAGATGGGCGCAGTGGTGCACACCTGTAATCCCAGCGACTTGGGAGGCGGAGGCAGGAGGATCACAAGCTTGAGACCAGAGGCAGTCTGTGTAATTTAGCGAGATCCTGTCTCAAAAAGTAAAAAATAAAATGACTGGGGGTGCAGCTCAGTGGTCCAGCACTTGTAAAACATGCAGGTGTGTGGCCCTGGGTTCAACCCCCAGTACCACAAAAAAAAAGAAAAAGTAAAAAAAAAAATGGGGGGCTGGGGGTACAGCTCAATGGTCCAGCACTTGCAAAGCATGTAGGTGCAAGGCCCTGGGTTTAACCCCCCAGTACCGCAAAACAAAAACAAAACAAAACAAAACAAAAACAGAAAGCAAAGCCAAAACAAAAAACCTGAGCAGGGGCCTCTTCTGCAGTCCTGGAAATCTCTGCAAATAATAGCCCATGAAACAGTGACAAAGCTAGCATCCAGTCGCCCAGCTCCGTCCTGTCCTTTCCATTCATCCAACACCTAATGGGCGCCAACTTTGAGAAAGGCCTTGGGAAATACGTAGCTAAATAAGACCCATGCTTTGGCATTTCGAGTTTCCTACAGCAAATGGCCACTTGGAGATTCCCAAGAATATTGAGGCCAGAGAACTCTTTAGAGACCACCTTGTCAGATACGACCTATAGGGACACTGACCCACAGCCAGCCAGCCTGGCGGCGCCAGAATCCAGGACTCTGCTACCTATTGCAGGAGTCTTCACACGTCACACAGAGCGACCCATCCTCGAGGGAGGAAGACACTTGGCTTTACAGAGGGACCATCATTCTGTGCATTTCCCTAAGAGACAGATGACAATTTTTGACAAAGAGAACAAGCAGGTCTCATATGCAGAGAAAGCTGGCCCAGCTTTGAGAAAGCAGCCAGGTATATTTACTCTGACGTGGAGATGGGCTCTGCCAAGAGGCTGGGGTCTCGCTTTTCTCTGCTGTGGGGATGGAAGAGAAACGTAAGTGCACGTCCTTGCTTGTCACCGCCCCCCCACCTTCAATTGCCATAAGGTTAAAGTGAGCGAGGAGGGATTTTTCTCTAACAATGGACCTGCCTGTATCCATGCCTCGGCTTTAACCAAACCAAACCAACCAACCCACAGAACAAACAGTAACCAACTCCAGAATGACCCCTGGACTGGCAGCACGAACCACATAGAGACAAGCAAGAGGTGGGCTCTCTTGCACAGCTTCCCTTTGGACCTTACTTTCAGCAGCTCAGATGTCGCTTCATTGCTATTTCACCAGTGTGGACTGCAGGAACAAAGGGTAACTAACTCCAGAATGACCCCTGGGCTGGCGGCACGAACCACACAGAGACAAGCAAGAGGTGGGCTCTCTTGCACAGCTTCCCTTTGGACCTCACTTTCAGCAGATCGAATGTCGCTGCATTGCTATTTCACCAGTGTGGACCCCAGGTTTTTCCTCGCTAATCACAAGGCATGCTAAGGTTGACTCATTCCTGAGGAATGAAAATAGCCAGTTATTTCCATTATTCTATTAAAAACTCACCACCCCTCTATGGCTCGCCTGGCTTTCAAGCCCTAATTAGATTTAGCAGGACAGCTTTTGTCATAGCAGCCCCGGAAGCTGCCGGATGGAAATGTCCTTGCGGACAGAGGAGAAATGAGAAGTTTTGACAGCATCAAGGATAGCTGCGCTTTCACTTAAAAAATCAAGGTCACAGCATCCTGGCACAGCGCCTTTAAAGTCGACCCTGATTCTTTAATTGCCAGCCCCAACCTACCCAGGAAGCCTGCAGTGATTGCACCAATATAGCTCAGGTTATTGATCCCCATGATTCAGTGTTTCTGCTCAAGGCATGTTTTAGCCCTTTCAACAGATCAGCACAATAGTTCAGAGATCAATCATTATTTCTCCCCACTGATCCATTTTAATTGTGATATCAAAGACACAGTAATCTCTTCTCAAGTTGGGAGAACGTATCCCAAGCCAGAGTAAGGGCTTTGTCATCGTGGTAATGAGTCCTTCATGCATGAGGCAAGGGAGTAGGCTCATGGGTTCCCAAAATGACCCTACGCGTCTGGCACCCCTCAGTTTAAGTGAAGTTCCGACCCCACTCGAAGGCACCTAACAACAGCCATCTGCATCTGACCAGTCAGGTGACCACTTTCTCTCCCTTGTCTTCAGGACAACTGTGGGTTGTGGGGGGGAAATGGTCCCCGTGGGACAACAGGGATGCAAGTCCTAAAGGCCCAAGCCCTCTCCAGGGTTTGCCCTGAGGGTTGGATAAGGCTGATGCCGAGATGGGCTGCCTTCTATGAGAAGCCATGCTGGCCTCAGGGGCGAGAAGAAGAAATGCACCAGAGCCATCCTGCATTTTATGAAGGGATCCTGCATTCCTGGGAAGGTCTCTAATCTCAAAGCATCCACTGTAGGGAGTATGGTGTTGTTGGAAGGTCCCCTTGAGTTGGATCCAAATTACAGTGACTCTAAGTACAGCAGGATGAAGCACTGACACTGTGCCACGCACACCAACTTTTTATGTGTGAGCCCATTGTTGCAGCCACTGTTTCTTCTCATTTTGAGTTGTGCCACATCAGCAAAAAGAAGTCCCAGAGGCTTTCTTCCATTGCTATCATTAAGGTCAACTCTACTTTGAGGAGGCAACTCTTCTCCAGTTGTGTCTTGAATGCCTTCCAGCCTAGGGGGCTCCTTTTCTAGCAGCACATTTGACAGTGCTTCTCTGCTATTCATAGGGTTTTCAATGGCTAATTGTCTTGGGAGTGGGCTGCTGGGTCCTTCTCCTTAGTCTGTCTTAGTCTGGAAGATCAGCTGAAACCTGTCCACCATGGGTGTCCCTGCTGGTATCTGGCATACCGGTGGCATAGCTTTCAGCAGCACAGCAACACGAAAGCCCTCACAGCTCGCCAAGCTGACAGACAGGTGGGGGACAGGAAGTACAGATTGCAATAAACATTCTGGTGAACAATGGAAAAGAACAACATGGCTGGATTTCCGTCCTCAAGATAGTTTCCATGTTGCCACCGACCCGCTCCATTCTGAGGCACGGATACCTTTGGAAAAATAAAGGAGTCCCTGAAAAGCGAGGTCAGCCAACTTGGAAAGAATGTCCGCTGGCTCTCTGCAACTCGCTTCCCCACTTCTGCCCCCGAATAGCTCCTGGCTGTGTCAGAAGTAATGAGATATGAGAAGGGAGGCCAGGGGAACATATGCTTTTCACTCTCCCCTGGGTCATATTTCCCAGAGAATGTTTCACTGGATTCCAGTTAAGTAAGATGCTGAATACTGTTCTTGTTCGGTGCCATCGAGTCAGCGTCTGACTCATAGCAACCCTATGTACAGCAGGCAAAACATTATTGTTAGTGCATCTCTGCTATTCATAGGGTTTTCAACGGTGGAATATTTTTTAGGAGTGGCTTAAATATTGGTTATGTTTCATTAAAATGTCCTTTGGTCAAATCTGTTTGGGAGGTAACACTGGGTACAAGGTGAGCTATTTCTGTTACTGAAAGGCCTCTTAGAATCTTCAATACGCTAATGGCACACTCACGCAAGGCCTACCTGGCCTTTGCATGACAAGCATTTGTGGGAGCAGCGTCATGTGGAACATTGATTCAGAAGTGCTGCTCTGGCTTGAGGGCTCCTGAGATATCTGCAGAACATCTATGCCGGGCAGGGCCTTGACCCGTGATTGTCTGCTTAGGTATAATCTCTGGACTTCCAGGAGGGAAGCACGGAGGCAGGGGATTCTGGGATCTCCTTAGGACTCCTCAGGTCTCTTCGCTGGCGTCCTTCAGTTGTGATTTGGCAGAAAAAGCTGCAGCCCATGGAGGGCAAGGGCAGAGAGGGGATTTGCTGATCTCTGGCTTCCCAGAATCCATCTTCACTTCCCACCAGCATTCTGGATCCTTCTAGGGCTGCCTCCGTCCGTCGCCTACAGTCTTGTTAGGAAGACGTTTGGATGCCTGTTCCCTCCCATGGCTCCAAATGGGTCTTCAGGCAGATTTTTCTATCAAATCTTTCCTTTTTCTGCTCTGTACACTTGGGGTAAGTCTACGAGGCGACCTGTGGGTGTTCTTTGTGGGGACTTTGACCCTGGAAGGAGCAATATAAGGAGAGAATTAACCATGGCAGGCCATTTTGCCCCACGTCCTCATCTGGCCTGTCTGCTCGGCGAGGAAACCGTCTGTCCGTACCTCCCTGCCATGTCGGCCCCAGGAGCCCACTTAGCTCCTGCCAGGTGCCAAGTCTGCTTTCAGTCTTCTTAGCAATTCTGTGAGCTCACAAATCCCACTGGCTCGGGTTGGCCTGAGGCAGTTTCTGACAAGACCTCTTAACGGAAAACAAGACATAAAGAAGACCGTGTTGTATTATCTTGTAATCAGCCACAGGTCTGGCACTCGCAAAACACCCAGTGAGATTTCAGTGCATGCTTTCTGAGTTATTGGTGAAGTTCCTCTTCTCTTTGCATTGTGGGTATAGACCCCCAAATGCAATGATGGGGTTACTCATTCAAAAAATGTTTACTAAATACCTGAGCTCAGTTGGTAGAGCGCCATTCTGCAGTCTCTGAGGTCCCGAGTTCGATTTCCAGCACCGCAAAAAATGGTAGAAGGATGTGGCAACCCACTCCCAAGGCAATTCCGAAAGAGTCAGCCATTGAAAACCCTATGAGGGTTGCTATGAGTTGGACACAACTCGACAGCAAATACCTGCTGTGTTCTAGTATCTGTTCTAGGGGCTGGCACTGTAGTCTTCAACAGTCAAAGACCCTGCCACACACGGCTCTCATTCCATCTGTTAAAAAGAGACAAATAAGCCAGGCACGGTGGACCACACCTGTAATCCCAGCGGCTTGGGAGGCAGAGGCAGGAGGCTCGCAAGCTCGAGACCAGAGGCAGTCTGCATAATTTAGCAATACCCTGTCTCAAAAAGTTAAAAAAAAAATGGGCTGAGGGTGCAGCTCAGTGGTCCAACACTTGCAGAGCATGCAGACGCGAGGCCCTGGGTTCAACCCCCAGTACCACAAAAAAAAAAAAAAAAAAAAAAAAAAAAAAAGGAGAGACAAATAGGATGTGAATTGTGAGTGGTGCTGAGCTGTACAAAGAAGATCAGCCCTGTGTGTGGATAGAGTGGAATGGGCGTGCTAGCTTATGTAGGGGCTGGGATTTAGTTCAGTTGGTAGAGCTCCTCTCTGCAATCTCTGAGGTCCTGAGTTTGATTCCCAGCACCACAAAAAAATGGGAGAAGGACCTAGCAACCCACTCCTGAGGCAATCCCGAAACAGTCAGCCATTGAAAACCCTATAAGGGTTGCTATGAATCGGACAAGACTCGACGGCACACAACAACAAGCTCATGTAGGTCACTGGTGAAGGCCTCTCAAGATAAAGGGACATCAAGAGACCTGAGTGACAGAGGGAGGGAGCTATGTAGAAATGTGTGGAAGGCAAATCCCGGAGGCAGGCATGCGCAGAGGGCTTGAGAACAGGTCAGAGCCCTGTCTGGAGCTGGTAAGCAAAGGCATCCTGTGCCTGACATGGTGGGGTTTGGAGGGGCCTGCGGCCATCAGGGCCCAGGGAAGTTTTTGAGCAGGGAAGGGCATGCGCTGACCCTTGTTAGAAAGAATGACCGTGCTGTCTGCAGTGACGTCCCGCTGCAAGCTCATTCAGTGGCTCCTGGAGCAGCTGGACAGGCAGGGTGGCCCTGCGCTGTGGAGCTGTGCTGTTTCCTGGAATTTCCGTGTCCCCTGTGGAGGACAGTTGCACAGAACACTTTAAGATCAAAGTACAGTGTTAATACTGCGTGGGAGGCTTTTCAGCACGGCTACTTAACTTGTGGCAATGAGGAGTAGGTATGAAAACATGTGCTTGCACGGGTTCACTAATTAATTTTATG
>VMDO01004309.1:0-17500 GCA_007922755.1 Pedetes capensis | reverse complement strand
CACTGCAAGAGTGTCGTAATGTGAAGCCAAAGGAGCCACATGCGAAGGAGAGTATACGGGGCACTTTCGCTTATGTCCCGTTCAAAGCAGGCAAAGGAAAGCTCTGGTTCTGATCAAAGTCACAGTAATTACCTTGGTGGTGAGCATGGAGAGGGGAGGCGTGGAGGAGACGCACACTTCTCTTTTCAATCACAGTGGTGACTCCCCAGATGTGTTCACTTCACAAAACTGATCAAGGTCCACACTTGTGATTTCTTCCTTTTTCATACGTATTAGTCCTACCTCGATAAAAGGGAATTGAGGTTGTTTGACTTAGAGGAAGAAAGACTATGGGGCTTGAGGCATGTCTTTAAGCAAATACAGGATTTTGTTTAAAGGAGAGCTCTAGCTTATATCTGAGAAAGTGGAAGATCAAACAAGTCTAAGTTAAAGGAATGGAGCATTTGGCCGAGCAAGAGGAAGGGTTTCTTACAAACAGAGATGGTGCTGGGTGCGGTGGCACACACCTGTAATCCCAGCAGTTTGGGAGGCAGAGGCAGGAGGATCGCAAGTTCGAGACCAGAGGCAGTCTACGCAACTTAGTGAGACCCTGTCTCAAAAAGTAAAAAAATGGGCTGGGGCGCAGCTCAGTGGTCTAGCACTTGCAAAGCATTCAAGTGGAAGGCCCTGAGTCCAAGCCCCAGTACCGCTAAAAACAAACAAACAAAAAACAAACAAACAAAAAAACCAGTGATGATTCCCATACAGCCATGGTTTGTGGGGAGGCGGGAGGCCTCCGTCTTGGACTCTTCAGTGAGGACAGTCAGTGCCCAGTGGCAGTGGTTTGGAGTTTCCACACCAATGTTAGAGGCAAATGTAGACAGAAGTAGCATATCTCCTTTATTCTAGGGTGCACATTTTGTCACAGTTTAACATCTCTGCAATTGAGATGCATCACACAGTACATGTTGTTGTTGTTAGGTGCCACTAAGTTGTGTCTGACTCATAGCAACCCTCATAGGGTTTTCAGTGGCTGATCGTTTCAGGCTTGCCTTGAGAGTGGATTGCCACATCCTTCTCCCATTTTTGTGGTGCTGGGAATCGAACTCAGGACCTCAGAGACTACAGAACAGCACTCTACCAACTGAGATAAATCTCAGCCCCCCACCCACAGTATATGTTGTTGTTGTTGTTAGGTGCCATTGAGTCGGTATCCGACTCATGGCGACCCTCATAGAGTTTTCAATGGCTGACTGTTTCGGGATTGCCTTGGGAGTGGATTGCCAGGCCCTTCTCCCATTTTTGTGGTGCTGGGAATTGAACTCAGGACCTCAGAGACTGCAGCACAGTGCTCTACCAACTGAGCTAACTCCCAGCCCCCCACCCACAGTATATAGCCATCAAGAATTAAAGGTAATGTCTTTTCTTCTTAGGTCCAAAAAATAATGGTGCATCAATATAAGATTGTAAGATTGAAAAGCACCTTCAAATTGACAATACGGTAATAAAATTACTTTTAGCTTTAAGATTCCCTCCTAAGCCTCACTGTGAGGGAGGCTTATTTCCTTAGGAAAGCATTTTCTGTCCTTACAGAGGACTGCTCCACAAGAGGGTCAGAAGGGGCCTCGTCCATTACGGGCACTCAATAAATATTAAGCATCAGTCATGGCCCGCAGCCAGCTCTGAATAAAAATGGGCATGCATTAACATTTATTGCTCATGGATTTTGTAACTAATGCCCCCTCCCTTCTTCTCCCTTCCCTCATCTTTGCTCGTCATGGCAAACTCAAGGTAGGGCAGAGGAAGAGCCCGTGGTGGATGCTTTTGTCTGTAGAGAGAAATAGCATGATAAGGGAGCAGATCAGCCAGCTAAACCTTATCTGAGAGAAGAGCCCAGGCTACAGACAAGAACTTAGGCTTTGTTGTCAGAGCCCCTTCCCCTAGCAAAGACCTTCGCAGCCATTCTAGCAAAGGAAGTCGAGTGTTGGGGAACATTTCTGCAGCGAATTCACTGAGTTTTTGTGTGGCTCTGTGTCCAGACCCAAAGATTGAATATTCAATCGTGATGTGTACACCTGCTAAGAAGACTCATCCTTGGGGTGAACAGCCTCGGAGCCCCAGCCATGCTGGCTCAGCCTAGTTGTTTGGATGAGTGGGAGGGGCCGGCTCCCTGTGTAGGTATTTGGGTCAATGTTGCTGTCTTGCTGTGAGACCCAGGGCATGCTATGGTGCTCATTCTTGCTGATCTGCAAGTAGAACTTTCTTCTCATACTTGCCCAAGGGGAGGATTGGCCATCCAGCACTGGTCTTGTGACACTCTCTGGATGGAGATCAAATTAGTCCAAACACCTGAAATGTTCTCAGCTGGGGTGGGGTTAAAGTGGCTGGAGGTATTTGAAGAAGTTAGAGAGGAAGCAGATTGAAGAAAATTTGTCCTGCACACATAGAGAAATTTGTAATATTTAATTGGGCACAATGTGGGTTTTTTTTTTCATTTTATGTCTCCTGGGGTTATAAGAGAGAGGAGGAAGTTTCTCAGGGTAGGAATTCAGTTAGTTGGTTTTCTGACAGCCAATGCTGTCTGACAGATTTAGTAGAAAGGCAGTCCAGCCATTTTAGTCTTCCATTAACATTGTCTCTCAAGTTAGATTAAATAGATCTGGGAGCAAGGGGAGGTGTTGGAAACAAGAAGGCAGGTCACACATCACCACTGTCGGCTCTCCTCTGCTGGGGCACTGAAGGTCAAAGGGTGCGGGAGGAGGCACTTCCTGTTGTTTTTCCTTCTGCCTGAGATTCAGTTAGGAAGAGATGAGCAACGAGCAAGGATCAAAAGGTTTGGCTCTTCGAGTGGCAGGAATTGCCCAAGCCATGGAGAGCTGTAGTTCAGGAGATGGATCGTGAAGCCCAAAGCCCTGCCTCTGGCCCCCAGAGCTGAGTGAGTGGGCAAAGGGCCACTGTGTTGCTGACCACGAGAGCTCTGGCCGCTGCCGGGTGTCCACGCCGCCTGCCTCCTCTGTGCCTTGCCCACAGCTGTCACACCTTTCTTCCTCTGGAAATCCTCCCAAGGCCCAGCTCATGGCCCACTTCCTGCAGGAACAAAGGCCAGCTGGATGCCAGTGTCTGCCAGAGGCAGGGCCGGGTGGAGTCACGCTTGATGACGGATTGGTGTCCTCCTCCCTTTGCCCCACGCCAAGGCTCACCAGATTCCTCAGGTGAGCTCTGGCAGCTGCCCTGGGACGTTGTTGTTGTTTTGTTGTTGTTGTTATTGTTGTTGTTGTTGTTATTGTTGTTGTTGTTGTTGTTGTTAGGTGCTGTTGAGTCGGTATCCGACTCATAGCGACCCTCTGTACAACAGGGGAAACACTGTTGTCGGTGCTTCTCTGCTGTTCATAGGGTTTTCAATGGCAGATTAATTTTTTTGGGAGGGGGTTGCCAGGTCCTTCTCCCAAGCCTACAGCTTCTGGTGTTCCCAGATGGTCTTCCATCCAGGTACTAACCAGGACTGACCCTGCTTAGCTTCCCAGATCTGAGATCTGACGGGATCGGATGCCACAGGGCTACGGCTGCAGGCAATGTTGTTGTTGTTAGGTGCCTTCAATTTGTGTCAGACTCATAGCAACCCTCATAGGGTTTTCAATGGCTGACTGTTTTGGGATTGCCTTGGGAGTGGATTGCCATGTCCTTCTCCCATTTTGCGGTGCTGGGAATCGAACTTGGGACCTCAGAGACTGCAGAGTGGCACTCTACCAACTGAGCTAAATCTCAGCCCGTGGGACAATGAGCCAGGGCTGATTTCCTGGGTTGGCAGAGGGCCACCGCAGAAATGGGAGCCAAAAGGGCAGCAAGTGCTTGGTCACCAAGTTCAAACGCCACTGGTTTAAGGGTGAGACAAACAGTTGGAGATGCGAATTCTCAGAGGGAGTTTATTCTACCCCCACCCCAGTATGGATAAAACACTCAGCCTTGGACAGAGACAGACAGGAACAACAGACACCTGGCGGACACAGTCCTGGGGGTCAAGGCAGATGGGCCAATTGTCCAGCAGATACCATGCTCATGAGTTCACTGAGACGTGGGTCAGCAACACAGTCGGCTGTGCCAGGCACTGCTCCCTGATCTATAGTACGTGATGCCAGGGCATTACCTAGCACTGATGCAAAATCCCGGACACCACAGAGATGGTGCTGACTGATGGGGAGGCCCCAGCACGTGGCCACATTAGAATCAAATGGAAGCTGCTTGGGGACCCCATGAAGCCGCAGCAGCGAGGTATCACCAGATATGTACAGAGCCCGGTCCTGAACCATGCGCCCTTCTCTCTGTCTCCTTATTCCTGTGGTGCCTTTCTCTCTCTTCTGTGGCAGGCATCGTCATGATCTGACTGCAGACTTTCTCTTTCCCGGCAGGGTAGATGTTACATCTGTTCCTCCGTTTTTGAGGTCTACTATGCCTTATTCATCATCGTTGTTGTTGTTAGGTGCCGTCAAGTCGGTATCTGACTCACAGGGACCCTGCGTACAACAGGCGAAACACTATTGTCAGTGCTTCTCTGCTGTTCATAGGGTTTTCAATGGCCGATTATTTTGGGGGAGTGGGTTGCCGGGTCCTTCTCCCTTATTCATCATAGGTGCTAAAAAAAAAAAATGACATTTATTGAATAGCTGAAAGAGAACTTGCAGGGGAAGCAGGGATTTCATTAGAGAATAAAATACATGGAAACTAAAAGTATGAGTTGTATTTCGAGTCTATATTTTTAGTTAGTTAATTAGTTAATTTTGCGATACTAAGGAGCTGAACCCAGAGGCTCAGGTATACTTTGCAAGCACTCTGCCCCTGAGCTACACCTCTAGCCTCCCCCAACACCTCTCACTTTTTTATTTTTTAAATTGAGACAAGATCTTGCTAAGTTACCCAGGCTATCTCTGGCCTTGAACCTGCAATCCTCCTGCCTCTGCCTCCTGAGTCACTGGGATTCCAGGTGTGCATCACCGCACCCAGGTCTAAATTTTCTATTTTTAGAGTCTTGCCTCAAAGGCATCTTTTCCCATAGATAACCGTTACTAAAGTCATATTATAAAACACTACTAAAACGTGTACTATCTTAAGACACCATGTTAGCCAGGCACGGTAGCATGCACCTGGAATCCCAGTGACTTGGCAGGCAGAGGCAGGAGGATCTCAAGTTGGAGGGCAGAGGCAGCTTGCATAACTTAGCGAGACCCTGTCTCAAATTAAAAGGTTCAAAATGGGCTGAGGGTGCAGCTCAGTGGTAAAGTGCTTGCAAACGTGCAAAAGTGTGTGTGAATCCATGGGCTCAACCCCAAAGCACTGCCAAAAAACCAAAAAACCAAAAAACCAAAAAGACTGTCAGCATTCTCTATATCTCATTCAACACAAGAGATGTGCTTTGCTGACTTGCGCTACCCACACCCTTACATCTGGGGCAGCTTAGGGTAGATCGAGGTCGAAATGGCCCAGTGTGTTGAGCCCTCTTGTACCTGCAGTGTTGGGCAGCTCTTCCCACTGACCTGGAACTGGGCCATGTGCCTTGCTTTGGCCAAAGGATATTAGTGAATGAGCTGTGAACAGAGAAGCGTGAGAAGGTCCTGTGAGATGGGGCTCCCTCCAGTTTTGAGAGCATTTGTTCCTCCACAAGACTTAGCTCAGCCAGCCTCCTGGAGGGTGAGAGCACACGTGGAGAGAATCCCAGCCCTGCAGCTGGGATCCTAGACACTCAGTGAGGCCTTTCTCTACCGCTCCGCCTCAGCCAAATGGGGCAGAACAGAAGAAACATCCAATGAACGCACAAAATTATGAGGAATAAACATGTGTTATTTCTGGAACGGAGTTTTACAGCATTAGTACCATCATATGGTTATGAAAGCTGGACATTGAATAAGGGAGATGGGAGAAGAATTGATGCTTTTGAATTATGGTGCTGGCCATGAATATTGAAGATACCATAGCCTGCCAAAAGAACCAACAGATCTGTCCTAGAAGAAGTGCAACCAGAGTACTCCTTGGAAGCAAGGATGGCTAGACTGCATCTTATCTATTTTGGACATGTTTTCAGGAGGGACCAATCCCTGGAGAAGGACATCATGTTTGGGAGAGTCACAAGACAATGAAAAAAGGGAAACCCTCCACTAGATGGATTGACATAGTGGCTGCAACAATGGGCTTAACCACAAATAAGATTATGTGCCTGGCATAGAATCGGGGAGTGTTTCTTTCTATTGTACATAGGGTCACTATGAGTCAGACCTGACTTGACGGCACCTAACAACAGCAACAAGTGTCAGCTGATACACATCTGAGCTCAATAGTTGGCATAGAAGGAAGGATATTTCCGCTGCTGCATTTCAAAGAGAACCTCAGATATTGCCCAAATATAAGAATTTATTAAGCCGAAGCTAATACCAGTGCTCTTCCTGGTTGAGTGTTGCACCTACTAGAATGATGATGCCCTTGGGGGTCACTGGACAATGCTGCTTCCTGCACCATATTCTTCCTCAAGTCTTACGAACCTTCCCTGCTGTTAGAAAGCTGGAATAAGCATAGAAGACCACGGCAGAGGTTTTGCCTAGACTGTGGACCACCCTGAGGATGGGATGGCTGGGGTCCTCTTCTTGATCCTCATCGGTCCCATGTCTGCCCTCATCATGACCTCAGTCCTCAGTATGAGAAGGGGAGAGGGTAAGTTGATTGGACCTTCCACACTGACCAGAGGGAGACCTGCGGTTCCGAGGTTAGCTCAGGCCTTTCTTTGAGTCCACTGAGCAAAGGCAGCATGGGCCTGCCCGTGACCTTGGGATGTTCTTGGCGCTCACCACATTTCATGAATGTTTTTATTCCATTTATGGTAACAGGATCCCTTGATTCCTGTCCCACCCTGATGTCCTTGAGTAAGCTATTTGGTTGTGGTGGGTTTTTCTATAGGATACAGGTGACAGGAACCTGCCTCCTTAGAAGCGGGCAGGGGGAGTCCGGGGTCTCTGTACAATGACCTCTGTGTTCTCCGAGTGCTCTCTGCCCCCAAACAACTTCACATTGCACCACTTTTGAACCTGCTTTGGAACTACATTGATGTGTCCTGGTGTCCTGCTGCTGTTTGGGGGACCCCAGCCGGAGGAGGTTGGCAGGGTGGTGAGAACATGGAGTCCTCCGCATTCTTTTTTTTTTTTTTTCTGGTACTGGGGATTGAACCCAGGGCCTCGCTCCTGCATGCTCTGCAAGTGCTGGACCACTGAGCTGCACCCTCAGCACATTTTTTTGCTTTCTGAGACAGGGTCTCCCTAAGTTCGCAGACTGCCTCTGGTCTCGAACTTGCGATCCTCCTGCCTCTGCCTCCCGAGCCGCTGGGATGACAGGTGTGCGCCACCGCGCCAGGCATCTCCGCATTATTCACCAGTACTCACAGCCAGGTCGTGAAGGGAGGAGACTGGCCACAGCCTCATGGAGCCCTTGGTCTCTGGCTTCCTCTGCGGAGGGCCAGGCTGCCCATCCACCTTTCCCAAATGACCAGTGGGCTCAGGCCAGGTGTCTGTCCACCCTCCTGGGGTTTTGTGCAGGTGGGAAAGGGTGAAAACTTGGTTCTTGCAGAGATGAGAGGCTCCTGTCCAGAGGAAAGAGGTCCCTTCTGTCCTTTAGTGGCCATTTGGAGGTCCCATGCTGTGAAATTTTAGGAGAAGGACCCAGCAACCCCCTCCCAAAATCAATCTGCCATTGAAAACCCTACAGACAGCTGAGAAGCACTGACAATAGTGTTTCACCTGTTATATGTAGGGTCACTATGAGTCGGATACCCACTCGACGGCACCTAACAACAACAACAACTGTGAAATTGATTCATCCTGATAGGAAGTTGCTGGCTATCTAAAACCAGAGCTCAGTTGTCTACAGCAATTTAAAGTGGGGGTCGGGGGAAGCTGTGTGGATAATTTGCCTTTTAAGTTGCTGCCTAGAGTTTATCATAAGAGTTGAATTGGTAATTGCATACTCTTGAGTCACTGGATTAAAATGGTCATCTGTAGCTTTGGACATCATTTACCTTGTGGTCAAGTGTAGGATTGTAATTTTAGGGATGTTTAGTGCCCACTGGTGCCCAAGATATGAAAGTAAGAGTGTTTGCCTTCATTTCAAGGTATAAATGATTGGGCTCTTTGCATAATAATAACCAAAGTCATGTGAAATCCTGCATTTTGTGTGCCTTACAGATCGAAGCCCCAGAATCCAAGGCCAGCTCTGCTTTGGTATGTAACACACATTGCCACGACAAGGGCAAGTTTTTTCTCCCATGAATGACTTGGTTAACATTTCTAACATGCCAGAAGTAGAAAAGTGTTAATTGGCTGCTAATTATTAATGGCATTTATGCAGTGAGTTCTTTTTTTGGAAATGCACGAATGTTGGCAATCCCTCACAGAAGAGCTTTCTGAAAGAGATCGTTTTAGATGATTAATATTTCTCATCGCAGACACTGAAGTTTGGGTAGTCGGACTCCGAGGAGTAAAAAAAATAGCTGAAATGTTGTGGAACTGAATGAAAAACACCATAGTGCACCAGAGAGGTCGTGAGGTCTGACTTTCTGCATTTCTTTGTTAATAAACACATCCATCTCCCTTTCATCTGGAATCCCCAAGACTTCTGAGCTTCTTTGGGTGATTGGCAAAATGGGCCATGAGGGCACGTGTGGTAGGGGACTTAAGTGGAGGAGTCTGGAGACAAAGCCTCTCCGGTTAACGTTTGTCAAAGGCTGGTGATGTGCAGTGCCTCTTATCTGTCCCCTTTGGTGCTGTCCACTAGGACCTTTTATGATGATAGAAATGTTTGCACTGTGTAGTATGGAAGCAGTTAGATACACGTGACTCTGTTGTTAGGTGCCGTTGAGTCATATCCGATTTGTAGAGACCCTCAAAGGGTTTTCAATGGCTGGTTGTTTTGGGATTGCATTGGGAGTGGATTGCCATGTTCTTCTACCATTTTTGTGGAGCTGGGAATCGAGCTCGGGACCTCAGAGACTGCAGAGTGGCGCTCTACCAACTGAGCTACATCCCAGTCTCATGTCACTCTAGAGCACTTGAAATGTGACTAGTGTAACTGAACAACTGAATATTTCATTTCACCTCATTATAATGAATTTAACTGGGGTCCAGCTCAGTTGGTAGAGTGCTGCTCTGCACACTCTGAGGCCCTGGGTTCCATCACAGCACCACAAAAATGGGAGAATGACCTGGCAGCCCACTCCCAAAACAATCCAGAAACAAGGAACCATTGAAAACCCATGAATAGCAGGACAGCACTGACATAGTACCGGGCATGGCACAGTGTCAGGTAGTGTTTTATTCTGTTGTACATAGGGTTGCTATGAATTGGACCCGCTTCAATTGCACTTAACAACAACAACAACAACAACTTTTAATAACATATATGGTAGGTGGTTACCATATTGGACAGGACAGCTCTACAGCATGTGGGCTTCATATGTAGAATTTGTTTGGATTCTCTGTGCCCTACTTGGGGCCCCAGCTACTCTGTGTTCTTGCAGGGCACAGAGAGCTCTAGAAATGGTCAGATGCTGAGGAAGTAGTTCTAGAATCACCTATTCAATGTATGGCCACTACGGTAGGGAGTTCAGATGGCTGACTGACGTCTAACAAGAATCTGCTGTCTTGAGAATATTTAAGAACAGGTATAAAGCTATGCTAAAAAAAAAGATAATATTATATGTTGACAGGGTATGAAGAAATAATTAGAATCCTCATTTAGTACTGGTGGGAATGTTTGTGCAGCTGCTTTGGAAAATAATCTGGCAGTTTCTCAAAAGGATACAACCATTGCCATGTGACCTAGCAATTCAACCCAAGAGAAATAAAAACTTAGGTCCATATAAAACTTGTGTACAAATCTCCATAGCAGTGTTATTCGTAATAGCCCAAAAGTGGAAATAACTCAAATGACTACCAACTGATAACTGAATCAATAAAATGTGGCCTATCCATACAATGTGGGCTGGGATTTAGCTCAGTTGGCAGAGCGTTGCACTGCAGTCTCTGAGGTCCCAAGTTCAATTCCCAGTACCGCAAAAAATGGGAGAAGGACCTGGCAATCCACTCCCAAGGCAATCCTGAAACCGTTAGTCATTGAAAACCATACGAGGGTTGCTATGAGTTGGATACCGACTCGACGGCACCTAACAACAACAACAATCCATACAATGGAATATTATCTAGCAATAAAAAGGAATGAAGTACTGACACATACCACTACATGAGTTAGCTTTGAGAACTTTGTTGTTGTTGTTGTTAGGTGCCGTCGAGTCGGTATCCGACTCATAGTGACTCTCTGTACAACAGGG
The DNA here is from genome assembly GCA_007922755.1 of Pedetes capensis. NCBI lineage: Eukaryota > Metazoa > Chordata > Mammalia > Rodentia > Pedetidae > Pedetes > Pedetes capensis. The sequence continues at coordinate 7,164 of VMDO01004309.1, read as the reverse complement.
GAAACACTATTGCCAGTGCTTCTCTGCTGTGCATAGGGTTTTCAATGGCAGATTGATTTTTGGGAGGGGGTTGCCAGGTCCTTCTCCCAAGCCTACAGCTTCTGGTGTTCCCAGGTGGTCTCCCATCCAGGTACTAACCAGGCCCAACCCTGCTTAGCTTCCGAGATCTGACGGGATCGGATGCCACAGGGCTACGGCTGCCACAGGGCTACGGCTGCAGGCAAAAATGTGCTGCCCAAGCTGGCCTCGAACTCGTGATCCTCCTGCCTCAGCCTCCTTGTTCACCGGTCTGCGCCACCACACCCGGCCTGAGAACTTTATGCCATATAAAGAGGCAGACACAGTGGACTGTACATTTTATGATTCCCTTTATGTGAAATGTCCAGAATGGGGAATTCTACAGAGCCAGAGAGTACATTAGAAGTTCTTATGACTGGGGGAATGTGGGGAAGTGGGGAGTGACTGATCCTGGGTATGGAGTTTCTTTTTGGAGTTATGAAAATATTCTAAAACTAGACAGTGGTGAAGAACTCTGTGAATATACTAAAAACCATTGATTTATACATCTTAAATGGGCATATTGTATTGCATGTGAATTACATCTCAATAATTATATAAAAATATAAGTTAAAAAAGCTAAATTTAGAAAAGGAGAGAAAAACAGAATACAGAGACACCCCTGTACCTCCAGTTGCAGGGATTTGTCTGGGGAGTGTGGGGTGAGAGTCCCAGGTGGGACCTCATTTGAGCTCTCCTTGCTGCTTTCTGGCTGTGTGTCTGGTTTTCATCTGCAAACACTGCTCGAATAGGGATTTGATTATGGCTATGGATTGGAACAATGACTAGGGGAGGCAATTAATTCCCATTGTAGAATGTTTTGAAGCATTTCACTTAGTACGTGGAGAGAAACACAAGGAGAATTCATCATTCACTCATCTAATAAATGGGCTGGGATTTATCTTAGTTGGTAGAGCACTGCGCTGCAGTCTCTGAGGTCCCGAGTTCAATTCCCAGCACCACAAAAAAATGGGAGAAGGACCTGGCAATCCACTCCCAAGGTAATCCCGAAACAGCCAGTGAAAACCCTATGGCACAGTGTCAGGTAGTGTTTTGTTCTGTTGTACGTAGCGTTGCTATGAGTTGGACCCGCTTCAATTGCACCTAACAACAACAACAACAACTTATAATAGCACAAATGGTAGGTAGTTACCATATTAGACAGGACAGCTCTACAGCAAGTGGGGTTCATACTGTAGAACTGAGGGTCACTATGAGTCGGATACCGACTCAACGGCACCTAACAACAACATCTAATAAATATTGTATAAGTTCCTACTATGTGCAGGGAACCCCTCTCAGCCCTGGAGAGTGAGCCGGACAGAGTGGGTGTCTGTGTTCCCTGAGAGCCAGCCACATGTGAGAAGCCAGGCTACGCTCACCAGAGTCCTTGAGACAGAGGCCTGGAAGGAGACAGAACACACTCCCAGTGGGTAATTTTGTGTTTAAAAATAGAACCCTTTGTAAGCTCTGGGCAGGGGAAGTTTCAGCACACAGGCCCTGCCGGTCATCCTCTCTGGTCCTGCCAGACGGGCTGAGTGAGGCCAGGTTATGGAGGGTGGAAGCGGCCAGTGGGAGGCTGGAGGGGTAGGAGGGCCAGCTCTAGGACCCAGACTCAGGCAGCCAGCGAGGGCCAACATGGAGGAGCCACGGAATAAGTACCCCCCAGTTCCTCCCTTCTAGGGCCTTCCTGGGGTCCCCTTTGGATGGACATACCTGGAAGCCAGAAGCCAGGGTGCCTGTGGACAGGATGCCTGCAGGTCAGCCTGCAGAAATGAGCAGAAAGGCTAGAGAGGCCTAGAGAGGCGGACAGGGCAGGAGGGCGTGGGAGTTCCAGGCACTGGGTGGAAAGGACACATTTCCAAGCCAGACACTCATGATCTGTAGGACCGTGGCGCCGTGGACAGAGGAGTGGCCTATTCCCTCTGGGAAGGCTGGGTGCACAAGTCCCCTGGGAGGGCAGTGGGTGCAGAAGCTTTGCCTGGCAGAGCTCAGGCAGTTCTGGGGAGGTAAGCATCCCACTGTGGTCCTGCTGACCTAGGGTGCGGGTCACAGCGCAGCTTTGCTGGACAGTTCCTGCACCTCGCGCCTCCCTGCCTGTGGACCCAGAATCCCCGGCTCTACCCGAGCCACGCGGTCCATCCCAGGCCCTCCTGGGTGGCCTCAGGCTTGATCCCTGGCCACTCTGGTCTTCACTCATGCGCTGCCTCCTTTAGGAGGCCTGCCCTGGCCCACACTACTCTAAACTGCTGCCCTCTAATGTGCTCCTGCCCGTCTCCTGTGGCTCCGACCCATCACACACACACACACACTGCCTCCATGGGGCTCACCATCAGCTTCCATTGGCAGAACAAGCGCATTGACCTGGTATCTGTTTTGCTTTGTTTGCTGTGGTTTCCCCAGTACCCAGGGCCCTGCTGCCAATGAGGTGCTCAGCAAAGGATTGCCAAGAAAGCAGCAGCAGCTAAGGCCCCAAGTGCTGACTATGGGCCAAGCACTGCAGAAATGACTGACATGAGTTATTTCATTATTATCCTCATTTAAAAAAAAAAAAGGACGCGGAGGCAGAAAAGGATGAAAGCTCTTACCCAAGCCCGTAGAACTTGTAATGGCAGAGAGACAAAAATTTAACCTAGTAGTTATCGGAGTGCTAACCTTCTCTCCTTTCATACAACACTACTGGGCTGGGATTTAGCTCAGTTGGTAGAGTGCTGCGCTGCAGTCTCTGAGGTCCCAAGTTGAATTCCCAGCACCGCAAAAATGGGAGAAGGACCTGGCAATCCACTCCCAAGGCAATCCTGAAACAGTCAGCCATTGAAAACCCTATGAGGGTCACTATGAGTCGGATACCGACTTGACGGCACCTAACAACAACAACAACAACAGTTATCAGAGTGTTTGACCAGTACTCCTATGTTGTTGTTGTTGTTGTTGTTGTTGTTAGGTGCTGTCAAGTCGGTATCAGACTCATAGCGACCCTCTGTACAACAGGGGAAACACTATTGTCAGCACTTCTCTGTTGTTCATAGGGTTTTCAATGGCAGATTGATTTTTGGGAGGGGGTTACCAGGTCCTTCTCCTACAGCTTCTGGTGTTCCCAGGCGGTCTCCCATCCAGGTACTAACCAGGCCTGACCCTGCTTAGCTTCCAAGATCTGACAAGATCGGATGCCACAGGGCTACAGCTGCAGGCCTAGTACCCCTATATACTCTTTAAAATCACTGGGGAACCCCCAGGGGATTTTGTTAAGGTTGTTGTTAGGGGCCATCATCTCTAACTCATAGCAACCCTCATAGGGTTTTCAATGGCTGATTGTTTCTGGATTGCCTTGGAAGTGGATTGCCATGTCCTTCTCCCATTTTTGTGGTGCTGGGAATCGAACTTGGGACCTCAGAGACTGCAGAGCGGTGCTCTACCAACTGAGCTAAATCCCAGCCCTTTGTTAGGGTAGTCTACTTTATTGTTGTTGCAGTTAGGTGCCATTGCTTCGGGTCCAACTCATAGAGACCCTATGTAGAACAACAACAACAAAATGCTCCCCAATTCTGTGCCAGGCATATGATCTTTCTATATTTAACCGCCCCCCAATTGCAGCCACTGTGTTAATCCATCTAGTTGAGGGTCTTTCTTTTTCTCATTGATGCCACTCTCCCAAACATGATGTCCTCCTCCAGGGATTGGTCCCTCCTGACAACATGTCCAAAATATGTAAGACACAGTCTAGCCATCCTTGCTTTCAAGGAGCACTCTAGTTGCACTTCTTCTAGGATGGATTTGTTGGTTCTTTTGGCAGTCCTTGGTATATTAAATATTTGTCTCTAGCACCATAATTCAAAAGCACCAGTTCTTCTCCTGTCTCCCTAGTTCATTATCCAGCTTTTACAACTGTATGCTGTGACTGAAAGTACCATGGCATGTGTCAGGCATACTTAGTCTTCGATGTGACATCTTTACTTTTCAGCACTTTAAAGAGGTCTTTTCCAACAGCTTTGCCCAGTGCAATATGTCTTTTAATTTCTTGACTGCTGCTTTTGTGGGTATCAATTGTAGAATCAAGTAAAGCAAAATCTTGGACAACCTCAGTCTTTTCTCCATTTATCATGAAATTGCTTACTGGCCCAATTGTAAGGAGTTTTGTTTTCGTGATATTGGAGTGTTCTTTGATCTTCATCAGTAATATTAAAAATCTTCTTCCATTTCAACAAGCAGAGTCATGCCATCTATATAATACAGATTGTGAATGAGTCTTCCTTCAATCCTGATGCCATGTACTTTTTCATAAAGTCCAGCTTCTTTGATTATTTGCTCAGCATAGAGATTGAAGAGGTATGGTGAAAGAATACAGCCCTGACACACGTGTTTCTTGATTTTAAACCAGGAAGCATTTCCTTCTTCTGTTTCAATGATTGCCTCCTGGTCCATGGACAGAGTACAATGAAGCGCTCTGGTATTCTCATAATTTACAATGTTATCCATAATTTTTTAGGGTCCAAATAGTCAAATGCCTTTGCATAGTCAATAAAACACAAATAGACACCTGGTATTCTCTGTTTTTGGCTAATATCCATCTGACATTAGCAATGAAATCTGTGGTTCCATGCCCTCTTCTGAATCCGGCTTGATTTTAAGGCAGTTCCCTATCTATACACTACTACAGTAGCTTTTGAATGATCATTAGCAAAATTTTACTTGTGTGTGATAATAATGATATTGTCTGATAATTTCCACACATGGTTGGATCCTCTTTCTTGAGATTAGTCACAAATATGGATCTCTTTCAGGTAGTTAGCCAGCTAGCTATTTTCCAAATCTCTTGGCATAAACAAGTGAGCACCTCCAGTGCTGCATCTGTTGGTTAAAACATCTGTATTGGTATTCCATCAATTCCTGGAGCCTTGTGTTTTGCCAGTTCCTTCAGGGAAGCTTCCATTTTGTTCTTCAGTACCTTTGGCTCCTGATCATAAGCAACTTCTTGAAATCATTGGTCCTCCACCAATTCTTTCTGGTATAATAACTATATGTATTCTTCCCATCTTATTTTGATATTTCCTATGTTGTTTAATATTTTCCCTATAGAATACTTTACTATTGCCACTCGAGGCTTGAATTTTTTCCTCAATTCCTTAAGCTTGAGAAACACAGAGCATGGTCTTCCTTTTGGGTTTTCTATCTCCAGCTCTTTGCACATCATTATAATATTAGATTTTGTCTTCTTGACTGCCCTTTGAGATCCTTTTTGTAGTTCTTTCACTTTGTCATGTCTTCTTTTATCTTTAGCTACTCAACATTCAAGGGCAAGATTCAGAGTCTCTTCTGACATGTAATTTGGTCTTTTCTTTTTTTCCTGTTTTTTTCATAACCTTTTTATTTCCTCAGGAAAGATGTCTTTGATGTCATGCCACAACTCCTTTGGTCTTCTATCATTAGTGCCTAACACATCAAAACTGTTCTTGAGGTGATCTCTTACTTCAGGTGGAATATACTCAAAAACATACCTTGGCTCTCATAGAGTTGCTCTAATTTTCTTCAGTTTCAGTTTGAACCTGCATATGAGCAATTGATGGTCTGATTCACAATCAGTACGTGGTCTTGTTCTGACTTTTGATATTGAGCTTTTCTATCATTTCTTTCCACAAATGTAGCCAATTTGATTCCTGTATGTTCCATCTGATGAATTCCATGTGTATAGTTGCTATGTATGTTGGTGCAAATGTATTTGAAATGAAAAGATCTTTGGTCTGACAAAATTTTGTCATGTGATCTCCAGCATTGATTCTATCACCAAGGCCATATTTTCCAACTACTGGGCCTTCTTGTTTGTTTACAACTTTTGTATTCCAGTCACTAGTAATTATAAGTCTGTCCTTATTGCATGTTCTATCTATTTCAGATTGCAGAAGCTGGCAAAAATCTGTCCTATTTTCATTTGTGGCCTTAGTGTTCAGTGTGTAAATTTGAATAATAGTCATATTAACTGGCCTTCCTTTTAGGTGTACGGATATTATTCTATCACCAATAGCATTGTACTTTAGGACAGATCTTGCGATGTCTTTTTTGATGATGAATACAACCCCATTTCTCTCTAATCTGCTGTTCCTGGCATAGTAGACCATACGATTATCTGATTCAAAATGGCCCATGGAAGTCCATTTTAGCTCATTGATGCCTAGAATATCAGCATTTATGTGTTCTGCTTCCCTTTTGGAGATTTCTGATATTCTGAGATTCATACTACATATATCAAATGTTCCAATTATTAATGGCTATTTACAGTTGTTCCTTCTCATTTTGAGTCATGCCACATCAGCAAATGGGGGTCCATGGAGCTTTACTCCATTCCTGTCGTTAATGTCAACTTTACTTTGAAGAGGCAACTCTTCCCCAGTCGTCTTTTGAGTGCCTTCCAACCTGGGGGGCTCACTTTCTGGCATTATATCTGACAGTGTTTCTCTGCTCTTCATAGAGTAATTGTTTCAGGAATGGGTTAACCATATCCTTCTCCCTAGTCTGAGTCTGGAAGCTCAGCTGAAACCTGTCCACCATGGGTGACCCTGCTGGTATCTGTAATACTGGTGGCATAGCTTCCTGCATCACAGCAACATGCAAGGCCTCACAATATGGCAAACTGACCGATGTGTGGGGAGTCGTCTAGTTTACTAGCCAGAAATTAATCGTGAGAAAAATTAAAATATTAAATTATTGGCTTATTTAAAGTTATAAACTTATTTTTATTTATAGTAAATAGGTTAAGATTAAATGGGCTGACACAGAAATCATACTTTTTATAAAAATAACAATATTTTTTAAGACAGAAAAAGAATGAGTTAGCAGAAACCCAGATTCTCCTATGTGCTCTGTACTGAAACTTTTGCAATGTTGTCTGCCTTGAATTAGATGAAGACAAGCATACGTCAAACACATCTATAGCTGGAGAAGAAAGAGGAACATAGCAGCCTTCTCAGGTAGCTGTGGGTTTTCTTTTATGCTGCCCCATAACTTCACTGGAGATGTTTTCTTTTCCCAACCTTTTTTTGCATGGTAAAATAAATTCAACATAAAATTTACCATCTTAGGCATTTTAAGTGTATGGCTCAATGATATTAAACA